>LPNX010970315.1:729094-755754 GCA_001517045.1 Pseudotsuga menziesii
ACAACGGCACGAAAATAGAGGCAGAAAACAGAGATTTTATGAGTTTGATTTTTGCTGTTTGGCACAAAAAACGAGGCAGAAAATTTTCATCTGGTTGAGATAAGTTGGTCTGAAAAATATTCTGAGTTTTGCTGTAGTATTTTCCTAAACATAAAAATCTCTCTCTTAATAGGTTTTCACCTTGTGGGTTTTTCATGGGCAAGTTTGCCAAAAATTTCTGAGTCTGAAATTTATGGTGTGCATTTATATTTTTATTTTGTCATTAATTGTGAGTTTAAGCAGTGTTTTTATCAGTATGAAATATTGAGTAATTTCCATCCTTCATTAAAATCTAGGTTGTGCATTAAACAGTGCAAATTTGACATTTAAACCGGTGGCTGAAACTCAAAAACTTTCATGGTATCAGAGCAAGGTTGGGCAGAAAATTAATTTTTGTAGACAGAAAAGTAATTTCCAAAACTCACAAAATTTCTTTTGACAGTAGCAGCGTTTTGTTGAAACTTGAACTTTGCAAAATATGACTTCCACTGGACTTAGAATGGAGGATAGGATTGATGGGGCTGGGAATTTTATTCCGTGGAAAGCTAGGATAATGTTGATATTGGAGGAGAACGAGTTCTGGGATGAGGTGGTTCATAACACTACAACAGACCCTATTGTTATTCCCCCTACCACTGATGCAACAGCCTTTACCGCCTTCAACAAGAAGAACATAAAAGCTAGAAGGATATTTCTAGATGCAGTTAAAGACCACGTGATTCCTCACATCCTGAGTAAGACCCGTGCATTTCAGATGTGGAATGCTTTGACCTGATTGTTTCAGAGCTTAAACGAACATCAGAAGATGGTTGAGGGACAAGTTGAAGAGTATCAAAATGGGCAAAGGGGAGGTTGTGATATCTTACCTTACTAGGATCTCTCAGGTGAGAGATGAGCTTGCACTAGTTGGAGAGGTTGTTCCTAATGCAGAGCTAGTGCAGACAGCTTTGAATGGGGTTTCAAAGCCTTGGGTTGTGTTTGTGGAGGCTTTGGTGGCTAGGGAGAACTTACTTACATGGGACAGGATATGTGATGATTTTGTTCAGGAGGAGACTCAAAGGGGTCTTTTGCAGGGCAGTGCTTCTACTAGTAGGGAGGATGAGGAGGATGTGGCTTTAACAACGAAGGGGAAGAAGAAGTTCAAGAAGGGCTCCAAGAAGGGTGGGGCCAAGCAGCAGTATGGGCAGAAGAAGGCTTTGAGCACTGTGAAGTGCTTTGCTTGTCAGAAGATGGGGCACTATGTTGGGTAGTGTCCAAACAAGAAGAAGAAGAAGAAGAGGCAGATAGCAGCTTCGACAGAGGTTGAAGATTTTGCAGCTAGATTTCAGAGAGTTTTCTCTATGCTCTGAACATGTTGATAGAGATAGAGCATCTATCATCACCAGTGCGGATGTTGATAGAGAGAGGGAGTTTTCCTTGTTGACAGACCATTCTTACAGTGCATCCACTTCGAGCACTTGGTATATTGATAGTGGAGCTTCGAGCCACACGACAGGTGCTCGAGAGATGTTCTTTGAGCTTTCACAGACATAGACTAATGTGGAGGTAGTGTTGGGAGATGATTCTGCAGTCAGAGCAGTTGGGCGTGGGACCATTACCTTTCAGAGGGAATCCATGAGTCCCATGGTTTTGAGAGATGTACTGTATGTACCTGGGCTAAAGAAGAACTTGGTTTCAGTTTCCATGATCGAGGATCGAGGTCTTGGGGTGTCCTTCCTAGATGGACATGTGCGTGTGTTTCCCAAGACCGCAGGACCATCTGCTTCATATGCCATTGGAGTTGGATGTGGGAAACTGTATAAGCTCTTATTTCAGCCTCAACATGCCTTGGCACATAGCAGCGGCAGCGAGCTTTGTGAGCTGTGGCATAGGAGGATGGCTCACTTGCATCATCCAACTTTGAGGCTGTTGAGACATATGGTCACAGGTTTGCCAGAGTACAACACAGAGTAGCGATGTTTGCAGGGGGTGTGCTTTGGGAAAGTACACCAAGGTTGCTTTTCCTAGCAGTGATAGCAGGTCAGTAGGGGTTCTTGACATGATACATTCTGATTTGTGTGGACCTATGTCATCTGTTTCTTTGAGAGGATATGAGTACTATGTGACATTCATCGATGACTATTCCAGGAAGACTTGGATCTACTTCCTGAAGAGCAAGAAATTTGAGGAGGTCTTGCAGAGGTTCGAAGAGTTCAAAGCTCTTGTGGAGAATCAGACAGGAAGGAAGATACAGGCTCTCAGATCGGATAACAGGGGTGAGTATACCTCCAAGGAGTTTGATGGATATTGCAGACAGGAGGGCATCATGAGGCAGTTGACGGTTCCATACACTCCAGAGCATAATGGAGTGGTAGAAAGGAAGAACAGGTCTATTGTTGGAGTAGCCAGAGCTATGTTACATGACCAGTCACTTCCTTTCTTTCTTTGGGTAGAGGCATGCACTACAACTGTTCATCTTCGGAACAGGAGTCCCCATCGTGCTGTGGGGAACATGACACCTAAGGAGAGCTTCTCGGGAAAGAAGCTTGAGGCTAGCCATTTTCGCATATTTTGTTGTTTGACTTACTCTCATGTCCCTTCTGAGAAGAGGACAAAGTTGGAGCCCACCACAGAGAACGACATATTTGTGGGCTATGATGAGACTTCGAAGGCCTTCCGTATTTATTTTCTTTCTCAGAGGAAAGTTGTTGTGAGGAGGGAACTGAAATTTGAGGAGCAGACCTTCAGGAAGTCTAGAGAGTTGGGGCAGGGAGAGCAGCAAGTTCCTGCAACTCAGGTAGTTTTACAGGTACTGACAATGCAACAGTTAGGTTCACAGGTTTTCGGAGTTTCTAGACCACACAGTATGGGCACAGGTTCACCAGTTTCAATGGTTCATCCAGCAGGATCTTCTGGGATAGGTTTTGGGTCTCAGATTACAGGTTCACCGTACAGAGCATTAGGATCACAGAGTTCACTAGTTGTTGGTACGCCAGCTTCTGGTTCACAGGTTACTGGGGTTTCTACCTTTGGTAGTTCATTAGATGAGGACAGACTAGTGTGGGAGCAACCTTCAAGGAAGAAGAAGCCTAAGTGATTTCGGGACATCTTGAAGGAAGCTCAGGAGTTTGGGACACCCAGGGAGCCAGTGAGGACTATTCAGATGCCATACAGATTGGACATGAGAAGCCTAAGTGATTTCGGGACATCTCGAAGGAAGCTCAGGAGTTTGGGACACCTAAGGAGCTAGTGAGGACTATTCAGATACCAAACAGATTGGACATGGCATTGGTGGCTAGTCTTCGTGATTCATAGCCTTCTACTTTTAAGGAGGCCTCCCAGCATCATGTTTGGCGAGATGCCATGATGGATGAGTACCATTCCATCATGAAGAACGATGTTTGGGAGATAGTTTCTAGACCTGAGGGGAAGTCAGTGGTGACTTCTCATTGGCTTTACAAGCTAAAACATGCCGCGGATGGTAGTGTGGAGAAGTACAAGGCTCGGTTTGTAGCACGGGGGTTTTCACAGGTTGAGGGAGTGGATTACGATGAGACCTTTTATCACATATGTAATAGCCGGCTACCATATTCTATTTTTTAGATACAATACATTTTCCAGCTAGATCTCTTACATATGAGATGCTGAGATGAGCAATTTTGTCGGATCATTATTGTATTCATGGACTATTGTACTCTCCCATGTCAAGACTAAGTATCGGGACACTCAGATTTGAGGACTGATGTAGCCATTTAGTCATTTACAGAGCAGTTATTGACGGCCAAATTTATATCAGTACTTTCTCATTGGACAAATGATGGTTTAGATGGATTATATGCATGATTATGACTCAACTTTTATTATATTGTGTTATGGTTATCATTGCTCTTATACTCATCTTTGTGACATGTATTAACATGTAGTGTCATGATCTGGCAGTCATAATTATATGGACTTGGATGTATTTTGTATTATGTATTGATGCCCCTACTTAGACTTGGAAGTTCCTGATCTATACTCATTGGTTTTACCCTCCTCAGGGAGAATACAGGTAGTCATTCCCACCATTGTTTTGGCTTGCTAGTGTTGGCTTCATCATTCACTGTCTCCACCCATCCATTACCTTCCAGTTTTGTTTTAACCCGACTTACTACTTGACTTGTGGCATGAAGGACCTTTCCCTGCTAGAACCTTTGTTGGACAAGCCTCCCTGTTTATATTGTGTCTCGGCTCTGAGTTGGTGACAGAACTTGCCTTTGGTGAGTTGGATTGTATGCCTAAATCATTCTGGTTGGTTGTCCCGATGTTTGGCACTGTGCAGAATCCCCCTTAGTCACTTGAAATGTTGGCTAAAACTGAAAGCTCATGTACTACTTGTATTGGAAAATGTTATATATGCGCCCATGGAAAATGAAAATGCTAAACTGTGTTTCTTAACACGTGTGAAAAAGGGCAAAAGCAATGAAATGCTAAAATACCCTTGAAGGGTATAAGAAAAGGTCCCAAAATCAATGGTTAAATATATGCTATATCCAAATATTGCTGACCTTATAAATTTAAATATGTCCCGGATGAAAGCTGCGATTAGCTGTGCTTTTAAGCACTTGTGAAGTCCCAAAGGGTCATATAGGCCAAAAAGGCCATGGAAATAAATTGATGGTCTTAATGAACTTGGATCAAACTTCATGTAGACATGATGCCGAAGTTGAATAAGCACTCTCTGAACAACTCAACCATTTGTGAGGCACTGCCATTCCCTGTGTTGTTGTTTGTTCGACATGTGGTTATAGTGAGTATTCCCTTCCATATCCAAAGTGTCATGATGTTAAGTAGGAAGTCATCATTTGCCCTAGCCTTGTCAGCTTCAGCCTTCACCCTTCACTAGCAAATTGATTACAACTATGAAGTGAGTATAGTCCTGAAAGTCTAGTATGAGTAATAATAAATAAAGCCCTATATATGTATTTGGTTGATGTACCGCCAGTGAAATGAATGCTACTTGTTGTGATTGTTGCTTAAATGATTTGTAGATCATGTCTTAGTCTTATAACACTTGCAGCAGATGGATGATAGTCTGAGTTATATTATTGGTATCTAGTCATTTACAGATTATTATATTGTCTATTAGGTATGGTTGATGATCAGGTAGAGACCTGGAAAGGGTATGAGTATACAACCTGGATAGATTTGGACTCTCTGAGTCTAATGAGACAGTTTATTTTCAGATCTAGGCACTTGCAGAGATGGTCAGGCTCATTTTACTCTTCTGATGCAGTTTTGCTTCACATGATGATGTGTTTGAGCAGGGAGATGTTTTATTTGGATCTCCTAGGGTGTTGTATGGGGCATAGGGGGTGCAACCACTTGATTGTACCATAGTACCCCCATCCCAGAGAGCCTGGTGGGCTTAGTTGGACAACGGAGGCACCCTAGGAGGGTGTTTTGGCAGGTTCACATTTCCCGAGGTGAATTAAAAAATGATTAAATGGCTATTGAAGAAATCGATTTGGGCTACTGAGGCAAGGAAATGACATGGGATGAGTCATAATGATGAGAGTGATGTCCTCCGCACCTTCTCCAGTAGTTGTAGCACATGATTGGGTCCACACCTATTTTTTGGGCATTTTTATATTATTTTCTAGAGCTTTTGGAAGGCTCACGATTTCCTCAAGGAGGCACAAAGTCAAAAAATTAAAATATTATATTATTTTATTGTGCCATGGGTCATCCAAAGGGAGTTAGTTAACACTCCATGGACCCACCATGTGCTTCATTTATTTCTTGTTGAGTGGGGTACCCTCATTATGGGTGATCTAGTCCACTTTGGTACTTTATGGTTATATTGATCCATGTGTTGTATGTTGAGCTCATCTCAACCATTGATTAGAACAATTTTATCTTTTAATCTTAGCCACTCGTTTTGAAAGTGGTTAAGATTTTGGTTCACTCATTTTTATTTAAAGGAGAGAGCTTCTCATTTGTAAGGGGTCTTTGGCTCTTGGATCTGATTAATAGAAAGATTTTTTTGGGGATATTTTCTGGATCTGCTTTGCATCTGATGTTCTTCAGTGGTGATTGGAAAATCTCTTGCTTCCTAGCATTCGGAATATTTTGTGAGATCTATATTTTTTTTCAAGATCTTTGTCTTGTCTACAGGAGGGTGTTTTCAATTGGAACGTTTTTGCAGGGGGACCTCAACTCGCTCGGATTGTCTCTGTCTTGTATCAGGGGGTTTTCATTAGCTTCATTGTGATCTATGTTTATATCTTGTTACTTTTTTGTAGATTTAGCCTTTTCTTTCATGGTACAACAAATCTGATACTGTTGATGTTTGCTTGTGTAGGATAGGGGGGCGCATTGGTCACTTGGAGCATAACGTTGGTCTTAGAACTCACTCATATCTTCCAGAATTGATCGGGATGGCAAGGATCATCATCATCAAGGCATCTACGAGCATTTCCAGGTAAGATCTAACAGGTAAGTCTCTTCTCTTTCAGATCTCAATCCATTGTACCTGCTTTTCTTCAAATTTTCTGAAAAACTCCAAAATAATAAAAATCCAAAAAATTACTTAATCGAGGAACCGCTTGATCTTTAAACAAACCATTTCTGGGTTTTGTAGATTAGGCCTCCCTCTCACTAAATCCTTCTCAACGTTGTCCAAATTCTGACTGGTTTGCCCTAGATTTGACTTTCTGACGGTTCAAACCCCAGTGCCCCTACTGAAATTTTGACTTTCTCCAAATTTGACTTTTTTTTCGGAAAACAATCATGTGGGTTTGTAGATCAGGTCTCCCTCATTCCAGAACACCCCCAACGCTGAGCTAGTTCCTGCCAGGTAGCCTTAGATCTGAAAAACTGACTTTCAGCATCCTAGCTTCCCTCATCAGATTTTGACTTTTCCAGATCTGATTTTTTTTCTGAAATTTTTTGACTTTGGTTTGTAGATCAGACCATTCTGATCTCATCTCCACTCTAACGCTGAGCTGATAGTCTCCCGGTTGCCCTAGATTTGCAGATCTGCCTCTCCAGACCCTAACGCTAGCCCTCCTTCTGCTGGTTTCCCTGTAAACTGAATCTTCTAGGCCAAACATTTTTCTGGGTCCAGAGATTAAGGCATATCCCAGGTGGGTTCACTTTAACGCGGTGCAAATACTGACTCCACTGCCCAAGGCCCAACAAGCACTAATCTCCAAGCCTAGAGTTAGCCCTCTTTTGACCTCTTTCCCTTGAAAGTAGACTGCTCCTTGATGACACAGGTAATCTGACATTGTCTTATCTCTCACTGAGTCTATCCCTTTGGTACTAGATAGTCCCAACTCTGTCCTTACTCACCCTATTTTCGTTACATTTCCCAAGACCCCGGTTATCTTCATCAGTTGTTAGTTCCTCAACCCTAGATCTAGTATTACCCCTGTAGGTCACTTTGCATCAACCCTCATAAGACTGAAACCCTCATCCAAAGCCCAAGTCTACTTAGTATTATCATCCATAGATCTAGAGTTTCCAATTACCTTACATCTTACGTACCTCAAGCCATACTTGATCTGATCTGGTGTCTAGGTCTAATCTCTCCTGTCTGGAGTAGATCTGGGTCTCCCCCGTTGTTGTCTTGGACTTAGATAACATAAAGCGAAGACTGCCTTGATTGGGGTGACAACCATCCATTTGGGAGTCTAGGTAGTCTCGGTTCCACTTCCTTAGTTGCTTGCCCCTCTACCATACATCCTAGATCCACCATACATAGGAAACTACAAGGTTGGTGATAACAATACCTTTGCGCTGGTTGCTCGTTATACTTCGATCAGGGTATTGATTTGCATTGCGGAGGAAATGGGTTGGAAGATCCATCAGATGGATGTGAAGACCACATTTCTCAATGGAATCATACAGGAGGAGGTGTATGTTGAGCAGCCTCAGGGCTTTGAGATTCATGAGAGAGAGTCTCATGTTTACAGGCTGAAGAAATCCTTGTATGGGCTAAAGCAAGCTCCTAGAGCTTGGTACTCCAGGATTGACTCTTACTTGCAGTGGATGGGGTTTCAGAAGAGCGAGGTAGATTTGAATCTCTATTTCATCATGGTTGGAGATGATCTGCTCATTCTTCTGTTGTATGTGGATGACTTATTTATCACAAGAGGAGAGAGACCCATTGTAGCTTGCAAGAAAGATCTTGCTTCAGAGTATGAGATGATCGACATTGGGTTGATGCACTATTTTCTAGGATTGGAGGTTTGGCAGGAGCCTGGACATATTTTCCTGGGACAGGGAAAGTATGTAGTTGATATTATGAGGGGATTTCGGATGGAGGATAGCAGGCCGATGTCTACATCGATGGTCACCAACTGGAAGAAGCTTCATGCTTCTGAGGGAGGGTTGGTGGATCCTACACTATACCATCGACTCATTGGTTCTTTGATGTATCTGGTCAACTCTCAGCCAGATTTGTGTTTTGCGATGAACACTCTCAGTCAGTTCATGGTTGAGCCTAGGAGAGTGCACTGGGTAGCCGCAAAACATGTGTTGCGTTACCTGCAGGGACAGTGGAGTATGGTCTGGACTACAAGAGGTCGGATGGGATCATGTTGATTGGCTTCACAGATTCAGATTGGGCAGGCAGTGTGGCAGACTTGAAGAGCACTTACAGATGTTGTTTCAGTTTGGGCTCGGCAGTAGTGTCGTGGTTCAGTTGGACACAAACGTCTGTTGCTTTGAGTTCTGCAGACGTTGAGTATATGGTAGCCAGTCAGGCCAGTTGTGAGGCGCTGTGGCTTCGCAAGTTGCTAGTGAATTTATTTGATCAGGAGCTGAGGCCTATGGTGATCTACTGTGACAATCAGAGTTACATCCAGCTCTCTGAGAATCCAGTATTTCATGACCGGTCAAAGCATATTGAGATCAAGTATCATTTCATCCGAGATTATGTTTAGAGAGGAGCAGTGACTTTGCAGTATATTTCCACTTATGAGCAGGTTGCATATATTCTGACGAAATCTTTGGGGAGGGGCAAGTTTGTCTTCTTCAGAGACAAGTTGGGAGTGGTGCAGAACACCTTCCTCGGTAAGAGGGTTTGTTGATTTTTGTACCTAGGAAAGTGTTCCCTAGGTGACTTTAGCCTTAGTCACTTAAAAGGGGGAAATAAAGCGACCCTTGCATTAAATGACTTGAGATGAACATTTAATTTGACTTTAGAGAAAAGAGTCACTTTTTGAAAAATTGAAGTGAGGTGAGTGAATTTAATTTTTAAATGAGATTTAATGAGCATTTAATCTCATCCACTCATCTCATCTAATATCCATCATTGGATTAGATGAACCCTAGGGTTTTCACCAAAAAGGCAAGGAAAGGCAAAATAACTCACTTTTTGAGAAATAGAGTGAAGGAGAGAGCTGAGAAAGAGCAGAGCCATTTTTCTAAGGAGGAGGAGAAAACAACAGCAACAATAAGTTTTTTCTTGGAACGCATTTTGAGGAAAGGACAGCAGCAAGAGAGGGCACGAAAATCGAGGAGAGGACAACATCATTTATTGCTAGTCCGTACAGTCCATACAGTACGGTTTTCTGTACAACAGGAACGATTTTTGACTGTTTTTTCCCTTGGCATGGATTTCGAGGTCCGTACAGTCAATCTGTACAGTCCGTACATCGACACAGAAATCGAGGCAGAAAACCAAAAATTTCTGAGTTTGATATTTTTAGTTTGGCACGAAAAACGACGCAGAAAATTTTCATCCGGTTGAGATAAGTTGGTCTAAAATTTTTTCTGACTTTTGCTGTAATATTTTCCTGAAAATAAAAATCTCTCTCCTAACAATTTTTCCCCTTGTGGGTTTTTCCTAGGCAAGTTTGCCAAAAATTCCCGAGTCTGAAATTTATGGTGTGTATTTATTATTTTATTTTATGTCATTAAATGTGAGTTTCAGCAGTGTTTTTATCAGTCTGAAATACTGAGTAATTTCCAGCCTTCATTAAAATCTGGGTTGGGCACTAAACAGTGAAAATTTTGACATTTAAACCGGTGGCTGAAACTGAGAAAAACTTTCATAAGGAAAGAGTCTACCTAACTTTGTCATTAAAATTTAAATTGAAGGTCTTAAATGAATCCCATGATTCTCCAGTCACAGGAAATGTAGGCTTCATTAAAACTTTCTATATTGCTCAACAATAATTTTACTGGAAACAGATGAATAAAGCAATCTGGAAATATGTAGAAGAATGTGATGTGTATGCCAAGGAAGCAAGAAAACATTATGTAGCTAGGTTTACTCCATCCTCTACATATTCCAAATCAAATATGGGAAGAAATCTCCACATTTTTAATTAAAGGATTACCCATGTAATATGGGTTGGACAAAATCTTTGTGGTGGTTGATAGACTAACAAAGTATGCACATTTTATAGGCATAAACAAAATAGACTTAACAAAAACGTTCGTAGATGTTTTTTACAGAACTATTTATAAGCTGCACGAGTTTCCTAAGTTCATTGTTAGTGATAGGCATGCTTTGCTTAAAAGTAACTTTAGGAAAGAGTTTTGCAAGCAAATTGGAGTATCTCTTGTTAAACTAGTAGCAACAATGAAGGTCTTCCTGCATGCATGTGTTCTTGCATGCAGAAGACTTAAATTAGGAAACCAGTTGTATTTAATTTACTTTTCCTAAGTTTACTTTGGAAAATAAATTAAAGTGATCCAAATTAACTTTAGTAAACCACTAGTTAAAGTGAAAGTGAAATTAGGGTTTTTGCTTTACCACTAATTAAAGTAAAAGTGAAATTAGGGTTTTCGCTTTACCTAAAGTTATAAAAGAGAGATCAATTGGTGGAGAGAACACACACACTTGTATTCCGACAGAGACAGGATACAGACAGGGAGAGAAAGTCAGACAGAGGATTTCGCTGAGAAGACGGAGGAGCAAGCAACAAGATCATCAAGCTTCACACAGCTGGGTCGTACACTCACATAGGGTGGCGTTGAGGTTTAGTTGGGATTTGCTCAGTGATTCTGTCGGGTACTGCATTCGCCAGGTTTGGGTGAATTTGCAGTGATTGTAAAAGTTCCATATTTGCTCATAATAAAATCTATATCTGACTGCTGCACCGGTTTTCCCATCTTGGGTTTTTCTTGGGGTTTCCATACCCAAAATAATAGTGTAAATATTGTGATGTGATGTTGTGAGTTATTTCTCAGTTTTATATTCCGCTACATACTGTAAAAGATATTCATGTGTGGTTATCAGTTGATATTTTGCATGCACTATTTAGCCCTAGTTGAATATTAAAGGAAAATTTACATGGTATCAGAGCTCTGGTGAGCTAAAGCTGAGAGATTTGCAGCAGCAGTGATAGATCAAGGGCAGATCTATAGGAAGACACAAACCTAGACTTCCAGATCTAGGGTTTGACAGGTACACTTCACTATGGCCATGCAGTTGAGAGTTGAGGATAGACTCCAAGGTGCTCAGAACTTTCCTACATGGAAAGAGAGGATGACAAGGATCTTGGACGTCAATGATGCTGAGGAGCACATTGACTCCACAAAAGTTGCACCCACAGATCCGACAGATCTGATAGCCTGGAAGAAGATTGATTCCAGAGCCATGCTGATTATCATGGATGGAGTGAAGGACCATATAGTCCCTCACCTTTCTAGTAAGAAGACCGCCTTGGAGATGTGGAAGGCTTTGGAAAGTTTGTACTAGAGCAAGAACGAGAACCGGAGGATGGTGTTGCAAGAGAGGATGTGCAACACCAAGATGACCAAGGGAGAAAGAGTGGTGCCTTATCTCACGAGGCTCACACAGATCAGGGATGAGCTTGGAGTTGTTGGCTCTAAAATTAATGATGAGGAGCTAGTTCAGATAGCCCTCAATGGCTTCTCTAAGCCATGGGACACCTTTGTCAAAGGTGTTGTGGCTAGGGAGAAGCTCCTTGATTAGCAGAGACTATGGGATGACTTTGTGCAGGAGGAGACCCGCATGGGTCAAGGATCAAGCTCATCCAGCAGTGCCCCACAGATTGTGGATGAGGAGGCTCTAGCCCTTAGAGGGAAAAGAAAGGGGATGGCAAAGAGGAAGAAGGATGGTAAGAAGAACCTTGACGTGTCAAAGGTCAAGTGTTTTATCTGCCACAAGCAGGGACACTTTGCCTCCCAGTGCCCAGACAAGAAGAAGAGTAACACTCAAATGGCTGGATCTGCAGAGGTGGATGAGTTCAGCAGGAACTTCGATGAGGAGTTTTGTTTGATAGCTTGCATGGCAAGCACCATAGGGAGCAGTATATGGTACATTGACAGTGGAGCATCTAGTCACATGTCTGGACAGAAGAGATTCTTCAAATGCTTGCAAGAGGGTGGGATAGGGATCCACATTGAGCTGGGTGATGATGCGCGGTATCAGGCGCAGGGAGTTGGCACTGTATTTGAGAGGGAGTCTGGAAAACCCCTTAGTTTTCTTGATGTGTTATATGTTCCAGGACTGACCAAGAACCTTATATCAGTTTCCACTCTGGAGGACAAGGGATATCAGGTGAAGTTCCGTGACCATAGAGTGTATATCAGGCCCAAAGGCGTCAGATAGGAGCTTGGATCGGGTGATTGGCAGAAGGAGCGGGAAAGTGTACAGATTACACTTTGAGCTTGCAAAGGCTCTAGTCAGCAGCAACAGCAGCAGTCAGGGTGAGTTGTGGCATAGGAGGATGACACACTTACACCATGGAGCACTAAAGCATTTGAGACAGGCAGTCATTGGAGTTCCTCAGGTACAGGAGGAAAAGCATAACCACTGCAAAGGTTGTGCTTTGGCGAAGAACATCAAGAAGCCTTTCCCACAGAGTGAGCACAAGTCTAAGGAGTCCTTGGACTTGGTGTATTCGGATGTATGTGGACCTGAGTGTCCATTCGTTCAGTGGTTACAGATACTGCGTAACCTTCATTGATGACTATTCTAGGAAAACCTGGATCTATTTCTTGAAGGCCAAATCAGAGGTCTTTGAGAGGTTCCGAGAGTTCAAGACTCTTGTGAAGAACCAAATAGGAAAGAAGATTCAGGTGTTGAGGACAGACAATGGGGGTGAGTACACTTCCAATGAGTTCATGGAGTATTGTTCAGCTGAGGGGATCAAGAAGGAGCACACTATGCCCCATACCCCACAGCAGAATGGAGTTGCAGAGTGGAAGAACAGGACTATGGTTGGAGCAGCCAAGGCCATGCTATTTGATCAAGAATTACCACTATTCCTCTGGGCCGAGGCATACTAGACTACAGTATACATTCAGAATAGGTGTCCCCACACAGCCTTGGGAAGGAAAACACCGGAGTAGGTCTTCACAAGCACTAGGCTAGATGTGAGTCACATTCGCATATTTGGCAGTGTCGGCTATTGTCATGTTCATGCTGACAATAAGAAGAAGCTGGACCCTTCTGGGGAGAAGGGGTTACTTGTTGTTTACAACGAGATTTCGAAGGCATATAGAGTTTACATACCTGCTCGTAGGAGGATCATTGTGAGCAAGGATGTCCAGTTCGATGAGGGCAGGGCCTTGTGAAGGTCTCTGGACTTACTAGCAGAGCAGCAGCCAGCACAGGAGTCGGGAGTCAAGTTGGAGGAGCCAGATGTACAGGTACAGACACAGAGCACAGGTTCTAGTGGTTAGAGGGAATCAGGTGGATAGGATCTTTCAGTCATTGACTTGAAGGATGAGCTGCAGCAGGAGACGGATATCCAACAACCACAGTAGGTCGACACTAGGCCAAGGCCTAAGTGGTTTAGATCCATAGTGCAGGATTCCAAGCAGGTAGATCCTCCACAGACATCTTTTAGACGGAGGGTACCACCAGAGAGGCTTAGTTATATGGCACTGATGACCGAGTTGATTAACTCTGAACCTTCCATCTTCGGGGAGGCTACACAACATGATGTGTGGCAGGAAGCTATGGTTGAGGAGTATGACTCAATTATGAAAAACCAGGTATGGGAGGTTGTGTCGAGGCCACAAGGGAAAAAGGTGGTGGGATCCAGATGGATCTACAAGGTGAAGCATGCAACAGACGGAAGCGTGGAGAAGTACAGGGCGCGCTTTGTGGCAAAGGGGTTTTCATAGAAGGAGGGTATTGATTATGAGGAGACCTTCGCCCCTGTTTCCAGGTATTCTTCCATTCGAACCATTATCTCACTAGCAGTTGAGATGGGTTGGCGTGTCCATCAGATGGACATCAAGACTTCCTTCCTCAATGGAGTGATAGAGGAGGAAGTGTATATTGAACAGCCAAAGGGGTTTGATGTGGAGAACAAGGAGACGCATGTATGCAGACTGCATCGAGCTCTTTATGGGCTCAAGCAAGCACCTTGAGCATGGTACTCGAGGATTGACAACTATCTACAAGCGATGGGATTTCAACGTAGTGAGGCTGACCACAACCTGTACTTCTTGACAGGTGAGGTGCCTCTCATACTAGTCTTATATGTGGATGATCTCTTTTTGACAGGAGATGGGAGGTTGATTGGAGACTGTAACTCCAACCTTGCAGTAGAGTTTGAGATGAAAGACCTTGGGCTGATGCATTACTTTTTGGGCTTGGAGGTTTGGTAGAGAGATGGATGCTTCTTCATCGGAAAGGGGAAGTATGCAGTAGAGATCTCGAAGAGATTCAGGATGGAAGAATGCAAGCCTATGGCCATACCTCTAGTTTCCAATTGGAGGAATATTGATGCATCGGGGTCAGACGGATTTGATCCTACCTTGTATCGTCAGCTTATCGGATCGCTTATGTATCTGGTCAACACTCAACTAGAGATCAGCTTTGCAGTCAACTCTTTGAGTCAGTTCATGGTGGACCCTCGGAGAGTGCATTGGACGCTTGTGAAGCACATACTTCGCTACATCAGAGGTACAGTGGAGTATGGGTTGGTTTATGAGTGCAGGGGGAGTGTACATTTAGCAAGTTTCACAGATGTTGACTGAGAAGGATGTGTAGAGGATCAAAAGAGTACTTTAGGTTGTTGTTTCAGCATTGGATCAGGGGTTGTCTCTTGGTTCAGCAGGAAGCAGAAGTCAATTGCATTGAGCTTGACAGAGGCTAAGTACATGGCAGCCAGCATGGCTTCTTGTGAGGGTATGTGGCTGAGGAAGTTACTTGCAGGGTTGTTTGAGTGTGAGCTAGAGGCTACAATAGTTCACTGTGACAATCAGAGTGGCATCAGCCTATCTGAGAATCCAGTGTTCCATGACTGAAGCAAACATATAGACGTCAGATACCACTTCTTGAGAGATTGTGTTCAGAGGGGAACCATTCGTTTGAAGTACATACAGACAGATGAGTAAGTGGCGAACATTTTCACTAAGGCACTTTGCAGACAGAGTTTTGTGAAGTTCAGGCATAAGTTGGGGTTGCTACCGAATCCCTTCCTCGTTGAGAGGGAGTGTTAAACTAGTAGCAACAAGGAAGGTCTTCTTGCATGCATGTGTTCTTGCATGCAGAAGACTTAAATTAGGAAACCAGTTGTATTTAATTTATTTTTCCTAAGTTTACTTTGGAAAATAAATTAAAGTGATCTAAATTAACTTTAGTGAACCACTAGTTAAAGTGAAAGTGAAATTAGGGTTTTTGCTTTACCTAAAGTTATAAAAGAGAGATCAATTGTTGGAGAGAACACACACGCTTGTATTCCGACTGAGACAGGATACAAACAGGGAGAGAAAGTCAGACAGAGGATTTAGCTGAGAAGACGGAGGAGCGGGCAGCAGGATCATCTAGCTTCGTACAGCTGGGTCGTACACTCACATAGGAGGGTGTTGAGGTTTAGCTGGGATTTTCCTAGTGATTCTGTCGGGTACTGCATTCGCCAGGTTTGGGTGAATTTGCAGTGATTGTAAAAGTTTCATATTTTCTCATAATAAAATCTATATGTGACTGCTGCACCGGTTTTTCCGGGGGTTTCCGTACCCAAAATAATAGTGTCAATATTGTGATGTGATGTTGTGAGTTATTTTTCAGTTTTATATTACACTGCATACTGTAAAAGATATTCATGTGTGGTTATAAGTTGATATTTTGCATGCACTGTTTAGCCCTAGTTGAATATTAAAGGAAAATTTACATCGCTCGACATGAGTTTAGTGTACCATACCTGAATAGATGGTCAAATGGAAGTTGTTGACATATGCCTTGAAGTGTGCCTCCATTTTTTCATAACTGATAAACACAACAAGTGGTTCCAGTGGTTACATCTCATGAACTGGGAGACCTTCATGGTGAAGGGGTCATAGAGGAGAGGTCAAGAGTCTCTGTCATGTCTTAACCAATGGTTTCAAGACACAAAGGCGGTATGATAAAGAGATGAACATGTCATAAACTGAGCCAAAGGAGGTTTATGGTCCCTGTAAGGATCAAGAGATGTTAGTCAATGATATGTGCATAAAACAAAAACCACTTCCATGTACTAATTTGCATAAAATTTCTACTAACCATACTTATCAGAATAAACAAATGTAAGTAACATGATTAACATCTAGTACAATCATCAATAAAAATCATATATCCATGATTAAATATCCTGAAGGCATGCAACTGGCACTGTATCATAAGGGCATGGTATCATCACAAGGCAACAAATGGCAACTAGAATATAGCATCTCAGCAATCATAACAATCTCTGCTCTACAAAACTGAATTTCAGCCATGATCTGTGTGGCAAAAGTGAGGGTAAATATCCTCATATACAATCTGGTATAACAGGACCCTCTGGAATCTTTGTATAAATATTGAAATCTCCCTTGGAATTCATACTATATGGGACATCTAATAATGAAGTCCTCTTCCGTCTCAACCTTCTAAAGAGGACAGAGCTGGCATACCTTGTCTATATGCGAGGTGTGGTGATTGGACTCAATGTGCAACTGAGAGAAAACCCTCTATGGCACAGGTGAATCAAGAGAACAAACAATAGGGCTATTGAGTTGGTACTACTCCATCTATCTGATAAACTGGAGAGAACTCAGTAGGCAAGATGCTTGTCATACCCATGCCAATCTTGGTTATCTCTGTTGGCTTAGTTTGCATTGGAAATCATTCTTTTCTGAATTCATCTGGTCAGCACATGGAAAAGCTTTGATTTCATAATTTCACTCATTTGCAATATCTTCCAACACAATAAACAAAATTCATAGATGGTATATCATCTTATGGCTATAAGGTAGTCTGGAGTATATTCTTTATTTTTTCTGCGAAAGTATCTGGTATGTATTTGCATGTTTCTTAGTCAATGAATATTTGATATTGTGTTTGAACTGGTCAGCACATGGAAAAGCTTTGATTTCATAATTTCACTCATTTGCAATATCTTCCAGCACAATAAACAAAATTCATAGATGGTATATCATCTTATGGCTATAAGGTAGTCTTATGTCTTTATTTTTTCTGCAAAAGTATCTGGTATGTATTTGCATGTTTCTTAGTCACTGAATATTTGATATTGTGTTTGACAAAATTTCCTGCATTCAGGTTAATCAAATTGGGACAGTGACAGAAGCCATTGAAGCAGTTAAAATGGCAAAGCACGCAAACTGGGGAATTATGGCATCTCACAGAAGTGGCGAAACAGAAGACTGCTTTATTGCAGACCTAGCTGTAGGGCTGGCGACAGGACAGATTAAAACAGGAGCACCTTGTCGGAGTGAGCGGCTTGCTAAGTACAACCAGGTTAGTTCTTTCAATGTGCAACTTGTGTTAATTTAAGAAATAAATGTTTTCCATCGTGCTTGGCAGTGGTATGGTGATTGCTTTTTCTTCATAGTTGTATGTCATTCAAATCGTGGTTGGTTTTTTATTAAGAAAAAACACTTTGAATGGTAAGAAATATTCTTTGGTATCTGTACAGCTACTTAGAATTGAAGAAGATCTCGGTGAAAAGGCTGTGTATGCTGGAGAGAACTGGAGACCTACATCATAGGTTCAAAAGATCTCAAATTTGTTTTATATGTAAGGAATTTTTAAACGTTCTTGTGTATCTCAAGTTCAATTTTGTAATAAGGCCATCACTTGTGTTAGAATATTTGCAGACGGGTATCTGTGGAATAAGATTCCACCTAGATTTTTTCACATTCAATTGCATTGTAATCATAAGTAATTATCTGCTTGAATATTATTTTCTTCTTGCAGGAATAAGAGAAATACACAGTATAAATGTGTTATTATGAACAGTCACAAATCGCAAGTCCTCTTTCCCTATGTGAGGCCTTGTCATATTTAGAGGCATTCTATTTATTTGTGAGCATTCTAACCTCTACTAAAACAGAATTTGAGGAATAAGTGGTTGGAAGGGTGGAACCACTATGTCAAAATTATATTGGTAAAACTGTGTCGATGTAGAAGAAAAGCATCTGAACTAGAAGGTTTCATTAAATAAGAAAATATAATTACTTTGTAAAGTTAAGCAAATGAGCTGAAATGTATTTTTTATTATTTAAGAAAATAATATTAATTTGTCGAGTTAAGCAAATTAATTAAACCGTCTCATTGAGAAGAGGAAATCTTTTATTTCTTTATAATTTTTCCCCAAGTAATATTTTATTTTGAAACCTGTTTGGCTAAACAGGCTAAACCTTCTAATTTAAGTTTTTTTCACCTGTTGGTCTTGCATTGTTTAGAATTTTTAAAATTTAGTGTAGGATGGAAAAGTTGCAAATTGCAAATATATCCCTCTGCTGATCCAAGTATATAGCGGATTGTTTGAAATTTATGCAGCAAGCATGCAGTGAACCTAGCTTAAAGTTTTACAAGTGATCGATGGAAGGAAGTGTAATAGAAAAAGGGTAAAGTAGCCTATTGGCGTCCACATAAACCAGTTTGGCCTAGTGGGCATGTTAAATCCCTTGATCATGGAGGGAAAACAACTCTGGGAGGCCAAACACATTGTCTCTCTCACACACACAATGGCTCTACACTTACTGCGGTTTGAATCTCAGTTGTTTGCTTGATGGTGCAGAGTCCCAACCACTGAGCCACACTAGTTATGAGCCTGCATGACACACAATCATTCACCATGAATGCATGGCAGACCAATATGTTACTGAACTTCTATGGTCATGAAAAACATTTTGAATGCTTATTTTATCAATATTGTCATTCACCATTGCAAATGGTATCCCTCAATTACTATATAAGTGAGCTGGCCAATATGTGGCCTAGATTCCATTGGCAAAATGTCTTGTGAGATAAGTTTGTGCACTAAATGGTTTTATATTCAGCTATTATACTCGTAAGTTCTATTGTTAATTGCTGTTGAGCTGGCCATTTTAACACATTCTTTGGTTACCTTTTGTATTTTATTTTGAACTTGCTTTGTCATTACCTCCTTTATTTTCTTACATAATTTATAAACACCCAATTCACTTTCTATCATGGTATTAGGGTATTCCCGTAAAATTATATGTTAAAATCAGCGTACTCTGTTCCAATGGTCTTTTAGCGAATAGTCTATACAAAGCACAAATCAGTAGTTCACAATAATGTATTTGAGTATATCGACTTTCTTTCATCTAATATAGTTTTATTCAAATTCGTTGGACACATTGCCCATCCACAAGATCAGAAAACTTCATCATTCCATTTGTGTCTACATAGTTTCCAAACTTGACATGTCAATGTGCCTGACCACCTTTGTAAAAGTATAAAAGTTAAAGACTGTCTAGAGATGAGAAGTCATCAAATTTCAAAGTCAAAAGACATGTTTTGTAAAAGTAAATGACTATGTTTAATGATGATTTAAATAAAAGTCATCGAATTATAAAGTCAAAAGACGTCTTATGTATAAAGACGAGTTAGGTTTCGAAGTTGTGACCATTGATAAATAATTTAAACGTCAACAAGACATGTTATAAAAAAAATGTGAAGTTCAAAAGTTGTGACCAGTGATAAATTATTTATTGATGAAATATGGAAAAAAATAGACTATGGAGATTTTATTGTGTAAATTGAAGAGAATTTTATTATTATTATGTGGAATTAGTATCAGCGGCAATTAGAGATGTCTAAAAAAGACATCCCTTTTATGTTTATTTAAACCATTATGGTAGATGTATATAATAGTGGTAAAAGATTAAATGCATTAATGTGTTCCATTATTTTTTCAAAAATTATAACTATCTAAAGTGGCTTTTCATATTTGATTTATATAAAGACTAATTTAAAAAATATCTCAACTCAATTTGAAATTCACAACATGTTAATTCTATTTGTATTTTTTTCATTTGTATTAAGAGATGGTTAAGATTAATGATTAAAGTTTAGTTCCATTTTAATTTTAAACCTCTCATGAGTTCATCATTAGGGTAGATTGTATCACGTGAAAAAGATAATGTAGAAATATTATTTGAATATGCTAGGTTTTCAATCTTTCACACGATTTTGCATCTAGGTTTGTCAAATAGACAAATCCCTTCAATAGTTTTTGCTCCATATTGAGACATTTCATATTTTCAGCATTCGTGGTAAGATATGTTTGAGATTAGTGCTACATAATTAATTGTGTTTGAGCTTTTTATATCAATGTTTTGAACCATACTCGAGGTTTCATAAAATATATCATGATAAATATAACAAAATGGAAAGATTATTTGAATTTTAGGTTGTTTCATCTTTCTTGTAATTTTGCATTGATGATTATAAAATAGTTGAATCCTCTTCTATAGTTTTTGTTCCAAACAAATGAAATGAGTTTTGAGATTTCTAGAGTCTCTAGTAAGAGATATTTGAGACAAATGCTTCAAGGTTAGTGTTGAGTTTTTTATAGTCTTTTTAAACTACACTTGGGTTCATCATTGGTATAGAATGCAACATGACAAAACTATGAAAAATGTTAGGATTGTTATCTTTCTTGAGATTTTGCACCTAAGATCATCAAGGAAACAAATCTCCTAAATAGTTTTTGCTCCACATGGCGATGACATTCGAGATCTATGGCTTCATTAGTAATAGAGGTTTGAGATTAATGCTTTAGGATAGGTTGTATTTAATTTTCCATATCGAGGTTTTGAACTACACTGGAGTTCATTATCATGATAGAATATATCATGAGAAAGAAAGTGAAACAACAAGATTATTAAAAATGGTGCCTCTGGTTATCTTTCTCGTGATTTTGTATCTAAGGTTATCAAAGAGAGCAATTCCTTGAATAATTCGTTTTTCTTGTTTTGAACCATACTAGGTTCACAAATTTTCTCAAGATTTTGCATCTTTATCATGATTATGCATTTAAGATAACAAAATGACAAGGTTCTTAAATTAAATGTATTGAGTGCATCTCCATTGTTATGGCCACCACACATACTTTTATCATCTTTTCATAATGGTCATACTAGAACTTATACCAAAATTCTATCAGTGAGGACTTTTTCTTATTAAAATGTTGGGGTCTGGGGTGGGGGTTTTAATGATCAAAATATATAATAATTAAACATTAATAATCAAATAACTAATACTTAATGAAGAGACACCTTGATGAAAGGTTATGCCTCTTTACGAAAGGGCACCTAACATGGGTATTTATACAAGTAGCATTCTCATTGTAATATCATCTCATCTCTTATCAATCATATATTTTATTATTTATGGAGTATTGTAATCTAGCTTATTTGTGCTGGTTATTTACTTAAGAAACGATTTTGTTGTTTCATTGGTATTAGAACCCCTTGGGCATTTTCTTTGATCTTTCCTTTGGCAAAAAAAAATCAGAGTTTGTTTGTATCGGCTATTGGCCACACTCATTCTATAAGAGGCTCTTTGCTTTTGGGTCTTTTACCATCATAGGCCTTTGGCCATTTAAAATTCAGTAGTTTATCAAAGAAAAATTACTCTGCTACCAATTTCGGTTTATGAAAATTATGTTAACTCATAGAATTTACGGCAGAAGATACCACCGACAGAATACAACACGAGAAGAAACTATCTCTCGTCACCAGTTCTTCTACCATAATCTATAAAAAAATTACCAGCGGTTGTGTGATATCGAGTTGAATGTAACACCTCAATGATCGGTCAGTGGGACCACTATGTACCAGTGTAACACTGCTTTTACTTTTCAGTGCCATGTTATCGTGGTCTGCATTATCATCGTTGTGTGGTTTGAGTTATAGTGGGTTGCGCCAAAGTTTGTTTAGCAATCAAAGCGATCAAATAAAGGTCATGACCCTTCGAAAATTATATACATCCATCCATATTAAATTATCCCAGATTAACTATCAAATGCAAACTTTGTGAATTAAGGGAAAAAATAAATTCTTTTTTATTTCATTATTTGACCCCACACATTGTATAAAAAGTGAAAAAAATTAAAGACATTTTTTAAATAAAGTCAATTAAAAAAATGTGAATCGTGTGGAATACTAATTAAAGTGAAGTGGAAAAAAAACATAATTTTCAAGTCTCTCTCTCTATATTATTTATTTAAAAAAGCGACAAAGTTAAGGCATTGTTATAAAGGCACTTTTTTTACGAAGCTTATTTAGTATAATACCTAGTAGAAAAAATAAAAGGTATATTAGTAAAGTGAAAACAAAAGTCAAAGAAAGACTAAAGTATTGAAATATACAAGACAAAAGTGTTAATCAAGGCATCTTAGAAGGAAGATTAACGAAAATTGTGATGACAAAAGGAATGGAGTCACATGGCAAAAAACAAGGAAGATTTCCAAGCTTTTCAAAAACTTATGCTTCAATGTTATTTTAAATAAAAGGAACAATAAAGGGAAAGACATTACTATTTCTATCGCTCATGTTGAACGCAATAATTATATAAGTGTTGAATTTGCTAATGAGTTAGTGATTCCAAAGTCAAATATAGGTGTTAGACTTTTGGAATACGAAAGAATATGAAATAAGCAATTCACAATTGAACATTGGAGATAGTTAAATCCTTGTGGAGCAGTGACGGTGACCTAATTTTGGGATTATCGTGGATAGAAACATTGAAGACTTTTATCTTAAATGCTGAAAATAAGTTTTTGACATTTCCATATAAAAAGAAGAAAATCACATTGCAGGACATTAACATGAAGTGAGAATCAGAAGTCACGTCATATGAAGACTTCAAAGAAATATCAAAGGTGATGTCGCAGGGAAATGAGAAATCAACACAGACAATACAAAAACAATTCAATAATGTTATTGCAGACAAAGAAGAAGAAATATATTGTCTAAGAGATCATAATCATAAATTACTTATGCAAATCAATAAGGAAAATGATAAATTCAATGCATTCAAAAGTTAGAAGAGGAGAATTGAGATCTTCAAAAACAATTATCAGGCAAGAACGAAGAAAGTGCTTCCTTAAAAAAGGTTAATCATAAATTGTTAGAGCAATTAAGAAGCTTAAAAGAAAGAAAGCACACAAATCAAGATAATCAATATGATGTCGTCAAGTCAAACTATAAGGAAGAACTCTTAGATTTAAGGAAACTTAATTAAGACATGCTTATACAAGTTAAGAAGCTTAAGAAGGAGAATGAATCTTTATAAGAAAAACTAGATTGCAAGGGATCAATTGTCGACAAAGAAGTGACGACAGACGCAATAGAGAAGTCATCGAAGGCTCAAATTCAAGCATTAGAAAAGGGAAGCAATACAAAGCATGTCAATGCTCAAATTCAAAAGAACAATCATATTGTCACATTGCTACAAGTATCAACAGAAAATGGTTTCGAAAAATAATCACAAAAATCGTTAAAGGCACCAAAAGTTGAAGTTCTTGGAAACACTTCACAAGCAACTCGAGTACCGTATTGCCATCCAAATCACAAGTCATTATGATCGACGGCAAGGACAAGAGGAAAATTACCAGCATTATTCCTACAAAGAGTAATGACCAAATCGACAATTCCAGACAATCGATAATCAAACAATTCCATTAAGGTAAATCTTGGATGGACGACTTCACAAATGGCGCAACATTTCCACATAATGTTTAAAATAACATATCTACTCATTTTGTTAATTTTCGCAACTACCAACACAATGTCACGAGAAAGTGTTACAAGCAAGAACAAGGGACAAAGTATTCCATAATTATGCTTTGAGGACAAAACAATTTTGAGGGAGAGGCAATGTAGTGAAAAATATATAATAAATAAACATTAATAATCAAATAACTAATACTTAATGAAGAAACACCTTGATGAAAAGCTATGCCTCTTTATGAAAGGGCACCCAACATGGGTATTTATACAAATAGCATTCCCATTGTAATATCATCTCTTACCTGATCAATCATATATTTTATTATTCACATAGTATTGTAATATGGTTTATTTGTGTTGGTTAGTTTCTTAAGAAACAATTTTGTCATTTTAGGGGTGGAGTATCCATTGATAGGACCCTTGAATGGAACTTCTCACATTGTGACTCCACGTATATCTTTGATTGACTGTAGATTGCATTGGTATTATGATTCTTTATCATAAATAGTATTATCTTTGTTTGGAGTAATGCTCCAGTAGGTAAGTTGATTGGTTGATTATGACAACTATCATGATTAGGGTGAAAATAATATATCCTCGTAATTTATTCATTTTTATTGCAATTTTAGGATACTCTTTGTAATTATGTTTGAGATTTTGATGTTAGTTTGTCAACCAAACCTAGGTTCATCATCATGAGAAAATGTAACACATGAAAGATAACAAAACGGAAATATTATTAAAATGCTAGGGTTTTTCATCTTTCTTGTGATCTTGCATTTACGATGATCAAATATACAAGTCTCTTGAATAGTTTTTTCTAGATAGAAACAAGATTTGTGAGTTCTAGCATCTATAGTAAGAGATGTTTGGGGTTAATCCTTCAAGATTAGTTGCATGAGTTTCTTATATTGACACTTCAAACCAGAGTTTATCATCGTGAGACTGTATCATGAAAAAAATAACAAAATGGCAAGATTATTAAAAATGTCAGGTTTTTTATGTTTTCATTATTTTGCATTTAAGATGATCAAACAGATGAATCTCTTTAATAGTTTTCATTCCATGTAGATATATGAATTGAAATTTGCAACCAAATCAATGATAGATATTTAAAATTAATGCTTTAGGGTTTATTGTATTAGAATTTTCTATACTAATGTTTTGAACCACACTTGGGTTCATGATCATGATAAAGAAAGCAAAATGACAAGATTATTAAAAATGGTGCTTGCTATCTTTTGAGTGATTTTGCATTTGTGGTTTTTACAAAAATAAATCTCTTGAATAGTTAGTTTTTGCTTGATGTGTTGAACTAGGCTAGGTTCATCATCATATATAATGTATCATAGAAAGGAGGGAAACATGGCAAGGCCATTAAGAATGTGAATTTACTATAATCATAATGATTTTACATCTTTCTTGCGATTTTGCATCTAAGATAACAAAATGGAAAGACTTTAACTTCATGTCTCAAGTGTGGCCTAGTTGTTCATCACACATAGTTCATAATCTTTCCATAATATTTATATTGTAAATTATACTAAAATTCTATAATAACTCTTTCTATGGGGGGGGATTTTATACTAATAGGAATCTTTAATGGAACCTCTCAAAGTGTGACTCCCAAGTATGTCTTTCATTTTTTAACTACATATCATATTAAAATTTTGAATCTTTATTACGTATAATCTGTGTTTAAAATAATCCCAATGTTAATAAGTTGATTGCTCGATATGACAACTCATGATAAGGTACATTTGCAGTTTTTCTTTTTATTTCAATTTATGATAGCCTTGATTAACATCAAAATGTGTAATAAGTTTTCATTAGATATTTGTGTTTATTTCTTAGTGTATATATATATATATATATATATATATATATATATAAGCAACAAAAAAAACTATTATTTTGTTATTCATATGAATAAAAAAGCATATATGATATACATGACCAAACCAAATAGGTGTCTAAAGAGAACAATTGATTAAAATGTCAAAAACCAAAAAGCATAGTGTCACATATAGCAAGAGTCAAAACAAAAATGGAAGAAGACAATTTTGCCCATTTACCAAAAAAGGCAATCTGCCGCACGCAACAAAAACAACCCAAAATACCCAGATATCAAAATAGAGTGGCATACAAACAAACATGATGAAAAATAGACCTTCAGGAACCTACACGAGATCGGATATTCCCTTTGTGTTCAAGAGCTCCATCTTATGCATTCCTCCAAAAGGAGGAGACCTTCCTCTTGAATCAGAGCCTCCTTGGAAAGAGAATCAACAACTAAGCTTAACTCCCTATAAATATGATCAATGGACACATCAAAAAAGGAATCCAAAATTAATTATGTCCTCCTGCACCACTGATGAAGAGAAATATTCTCGATTTTGTAAAGATTCTTAGCCCAATTTACTACAACTAGGGAATCCCAATTTTTTTTCAAAGAGTCAATTCCAATGGAAGAAGCCAAATTTAGAAGACACCATAAAACCATCAATTCAGCCTTTATATTAGTTCCCATGCCACATTTCATTTCTAGTATGAAGAAATGTTCCTTATTAATAGACATAAACTCTAGCTCCACATCTACCATCTTGAGTTGCTCCATCAAAATGACTTGTAACAAGAGAGGAAATAGGGATTTTGAAAATATGTCTTGAACTTTTGATTTTCAATATATATATATA
>LPNX010970315.1:755879-933961 GCA_001517045.1 Pseudotsuga menziesii
AAATGATTTGTTACATGTTTATTTGTTTAGAAGGTGCAATTTTAACTTTCAAATGTTTAATTTAAATGGATTCTTTTGTTGTTGATAATTTCACTAACACTTGCAAATAATATGACAAGTTTGTAAAGTAACTCTTGTTTTAGATTCCTTAAAAAACTGAAAATTTGACCATTTTATAAAAGTGTATAAATATCTTATCCATCATATATCAACAATATTTTTATGAGTTATTAGTGATTTATCAAATATATTTTTTATGATTTATTAATGGTGATGGGTTAAACTTATTAGCTTTCATATTTGTAGATGGTTAAAAACTATTTTTTTTTCAAACTTAAGAAAAATTAATAATAATAACCAAATTTTAAAGTGAGATCAATATATTTTTTAATAAAAATAAATTAAATAATTTGAGATAATACCCGATTTTTAGTGTTTAAGTTTTTAGAAAATATGAAAACAAATTTAAAAAAATAAAAAATAAAAATATGTAAATTCAATATACTCATTATTTAGAAAAACACGGAAAATATTTTTTTATATTTTTTTATAAAATCAATAGATACAAAAAAATACATACTTACATACATATATCTTTCACGATGCCTTTAAACTCATCATTGACAAATATAATACATCATCAACTTGCATCTTAGACCCTAAATGTTCAAGAGAATAAGCTCATACATTTGAAGGCAGCAAAGCTTTATGTTGTACTACTTGTTTGTGTCTTGAAGAATCAAGAACACTTATGTATCTCATTTTTGTGTTTTCCATTTTTTTTTTTAACATAAAAGACAAGGAAAACTAATGTGACCTGATTAACCAAGAGAAAGAGATTTCTTACACTATGATCACATGTGATGGGAGGATATCCTCCACCCCATCATTGCATATTCTCAGAAGTAAAGATCCTTCATCCATGTTTACTACATGTTTATAGAGTCTATATTCATCATGGTTATGCTCCATATATGTGTGCTTTCAGTGGGTGCTGGTGAAGTTCAATCTCAACAAATTTGCATGTTGCAAATTGTTTGGAGGGACATTTTTTTCAACATAATTGTCCTCTCCATCATTTCTACTACTAATTTGGAGTCTCCAAAGATGCTTATGTCTTCTACCCCCCACTCATTGGCTAGTTGCATGAGAATTAGGAGGGCTTTTACTTCTACTCAATTATTTGTTCCATATCCTAAGCACACATTCAAAGCAAATGTCGTTATTTTTAGAGAGCATTGGGGTTGTTGCCACACCACCTTTGTAGGGGTTTCTATTAATAGCTCCATTGAAGAAACCCGTAATATTGTTGGTTTCAATGTTAGGTTATCTCTCTCTCTCTCTCTCTCTCTCTCTCTCTCTCTCTCTCTCTCTTATTCACCTTTCCTCTTGGGTAACTCTCATAAGTTCCTTTTAACGTGTACTAAATTTTGAATCGTGTGATATTCAATACTTGGAACAATCCCTTTTTTATTGTAATCCATAGAGCCCACAACATAAACAATGGTAGTGAATGATATATCTATCAGGTGGTGATACATTTGAGAATGAAGATCCTTCCTATACAAGGGTCTATCAATATGATTTGTTTTCCATCTCCTACTACCTAGGATAGGTGATCACCAGTTAATGGGTAAGTCTCCATCATAACATTCAAACACAACCACTTGAGGATGTATTCCTTGGAATTCTTATCCATTCATTTATTCTCATGGAGTCTATATGTTTCTTGACGACCACATTTTGTCTCAAATATTTTCAGGCCAAGAATCTCCATATCCTTGTTGATGTTTGGGGAAACTGTGGGCATACATCCTCCTAGACATAGCCATGGTGCTTGGCTTGATGAGTCATGGAGGTTTGACCTATGGAGGATGATGATGGTTCACTCACTGGTGTATGTGAGGCCCCTTGATGTATCCCTTCTCGTTCATGGCGCTTGGCCAAGTGGTAGTAGGATTGGATGCTTGCAAATTTACTCCCTGGTTCTGGGAGTCCCTGGTATAGTCCTTCTTGGTCATGGGACTTTATCAAGTTGTATAGGACTTGGGTTTCCCATCACATGCCTACCTGAATCTAGAATTCTTTGTCATAATAGAGTGAATTTGACTTTCTCATTCTTAGGGATTAGCTATCCCCTTTGGAATGGTCAAGTATTTTCTAGTGTAGGTGCACACACACTATTTCTCTTCTGACATGGGTGGGCTTGCATGTGAAGCAAGTTCATGAAATCCTTCTTGGGATTTGAAGACTAGGTTTCTAGGTCTTGTTACGTACATTAAAGAATAGTTGAGAGTGTGTGCAAAAAAATAAATATATATAATATAAATAAGATTAAATAGTGAATTAAACATTAAAATGAAAATATAAAGAAATAAAACTGGCATGGGTCAATACCATGGTTTTATGAAACAATGAGAAAAGCAATAATAAAAATATGATATAATAATTAATTAATTAAGCATCTAAATAAATAGTAAAAGGACGTGCATTTTACATTTGAAAAGGAACAATGAGACCTATTTAATGGTCCATGTATTGTATTGTATTCATCAATTATTCATTTTATTTAAAGTGTGACATATGGTTGAATATTTCAGTGTATAATTATTTTATGAAGAATCAACTGCATAAAATTCATAAGGGAAATAATTATCATTTATGAAAGAAAGAAAATCCACATGATATCAGAGCTTCCAGGTTCTAGATCTCAGTTTTGAAGACAAATCAGGCTGACGCAATCCTAAATAGTGTACCATTCCAACCTTATTTGAAGCTATTAAGCATCCAAGGTTGAGTGCTAGGGTCAAGATGGTGACCACGCTCAGGGTTGATGACAGACTTGACAGTGCTATGAACTTTAGATCCTGGAAAACTAGAATACAGATCATCCTGAAAGAAACTGAGGTTGATAATTATGTAAGCAAAGTTATTCCTGAACCTATCAATGATTATGAGAAATCTAAGCACAAGAAAAATGAATCTATGGAAAAAAAGATTATGGTTGACTCAGTAAAAAGATTACTTGACCCCACAGATTGCACATTTGAAAACAACTAAAGAAATGTATGATGCTTTGACAAGTCTATTTGAAAACAATAATCCTAATAGGAAGTTAGCATTAAAGAATAAGCTTTGTGACATCAAGATGAAAAAGTCAGATAGTGTTGCTACATACTTTATGAAGATTACTCAGACAGGGATTAGCTCATATCTATTGGAGAAAAAGTTGATGATAGTGAGCTTGTCTCATTAGCTCTCATTGGTCTTCCCACTTCATGGGAACCTTTCATTCAAGGTGTTTGTGATAGGGATGCACTACCATCACTTGATCGATTATGGATTAATTGTGTCGAAGAAGAAGGAAGAATTATGTCTCAAATTGGTTCTCAAAAATATCAGGATGAAGAAACTTAAGCCCCTGTAGCTCAAGCAAAGCAAGGGAAAGGTATGAAATTTCTTTATAAAAAAAAGGGGAAAAGACATGCTCCAGCCCATGAACATAAGAAAAAGGATATTTCTCATATCAAGTGCTATAACTGTCATAATTTTGGCCATTTTGCTAACAAATGTCCTGAGAAGGAAAGATAGGGAAATCACCATGCATCAATAGATGATGTTGAAGAAATCCCACCACAACAGAAGGACAAAGAAGATAAGTATGTTGAAGTTGATGAACACCAAAGAAAAGAGTATTTCTCCTAACACATATGATAGTAACCATCCTAAGATATACGTAACTTATCCCAAGTAACTTAAAAACCAAGGATGGATACTTCTGCAAGGAAGTAGATATTACAAGGGAGTCATCAAAACAACATGAAAGCATAGTTTACAGACTCGGGGAGAGTCATGAATAAAATTCAATGTTCTTAAGGAAGTAGAGTATCTGAATGCAGAGGGAGAATGATACTTAGGTGCATAAGGGAGTGGTTCAAATCCATCACATATCCACAAATGAGCAAACTACAGACATTCTGACCAAGCCTTTATCCAAGGAAAAGTTGGCATACTTCAGAGACAAGATTGGTGTGGTGGAGAATGTCTCACTCGTCAAGAGGGAGTGTTGATGTTTGTGGAAACTGTGATCAGACATACTCTTGGATGTAGCCATGGTGCTTAGTGTTTTGACCTATGGATGATGATGATGTCTCTCTCACTCACTAGTATATGTAAGGCCTATGGATATAGCCTTTCTTGGTCATGGTGCTTGGCCAAGTGATAGTAGGATCGGATGCTTACAGATCTACTCCCTGGTTTTGTGAGGCCTTGGTACAGTCCTTCTTGATTATGGTACTTGATTAAGTGGTATAGGACTTGGGTTTCCCATCACATGCCTACCTCGAACTAATATTCCTTATCATAATAGAGTGAATTTGAATTGTTCATTCTTAGGGATTATCTACCCCTGTTGGAAAGGTCAAGCCTATGTATGTAATACCCCCATTTTGTCCCTTAAAATGTATTGGCTTGATATGTAAATATAGTGTATACATGATGTATGAATCCCTAATGTGGACCTCAAATCCAAGGCCCCACTAGTGAATACTCGAATTTAAAAGGAAAGTATTTTATATTTTGTGAGAATGCGCTAGTAAGCCATGGGAAATTGTAAAAACATGTAAATGTTTATAATGCAAATAAAATTCCAAGAGTTGGATATGGAAGCAGCTAAAATGAGGGGGCTGTGTGTATCCACTAGGGAGAGGTGAGGGGTTGTGAGATTGAATATTCTGTTTCCAGGTGTCATTTTGAGAATCCATATTGACCTCCCTTGTTGTTCTTTGATTATGTTGTAAGAAGGTAGCTGATAAATCAACTCATGAATTTAAAGGAGCATGGGAAAAAATTAGAAATTCATATGGCTGAGTATGGGATTATTTTACTTGACCCAGAAGTCAACTTCCTCGTGAAAATTCATTTTCCATCATTTCCATTTAGTTGTGGAACAACCAGATGTCAATTTTGAACATGATATCCTCCCTTGACCACTGTAGTCTATTTGTCTTTTCTTAGGTTATGAAGTCATTGCACTTTACTAGTGCATGGGGCACTCACCTTGGGGCCACCTACCGCTCAATGCACATGTTTTCATGAGTTTAGGATATCGAGGGACCAATCCCTATAATTTAGGAACCCAGTATGAGTGCCACTAGCAGTCTCCAATAGTAGACCCTAGTATGTGTTCAGTTATGTTTAATTATGCTCAGATTTCCATAAGTTAGATCAATCCCAGTCATCCTAGCACCAGTTTACAGGGAGGTAGGGTGTGTTTTCTCACCTACCTACATCAGTTAACTAATTTTGAACTGATTCAGTGATCCAGATTTGCATTAGTGAACTCTAGCGATGATTTTCCCACACAGAGTTAGCTATAGAGTCAGTCCAGGTTGGTAGATTCAAATCCTATCTTAGGAATTTGAATTCTCTTATTTGTAATGCCAATGTATTGCATACATTATACTGATTAATGGATGTAATGATATTATTCCAAATTTGTCTCCATGTGTGTGTAATTTTTCCATGAGTAATTGATCAGACTCTACGAAATTTTTATCTCTCTTCTGCCACCATCTTTTGTCATTGAATTCATGCAGACATGAAGATCCTATGCTTCATTGAATTTAGTGTGGTATCAGAGCTGGTATCTAGGCCAACTTCAAACCTCAGAAACTTCCATTAATGCACTAGAAGAAATTGGATTCCACATAAATCCTAGTATTCTTGCATTGCCCCCTCTATATTATGTCCAGATAAGTCTATCCAGGTGTGATGCACCCAAAGAAAGTACACATGTCGAAGTGGTGATGGTTTGAATTGGTTTGATTCGAATTGAAGTGTTTTTGCAGGTAAATTAAATATTTTCTGAAAAATTAGTTGTTTCTTGAAGATGTAAGATGGAGAATTCAACAGCTTTGACACCCAGAATCCTCACACCCTTCAATTATCTTGATTGGAGGGATAATATGCAAATTTCCTCATGCAAAAAGGATTTGTACAGGTCACCATGGGTGGAGAGGTCGAACCCCAGAAACATCATGAAAAATTGAATTATCTGAACAAGCTTGATGAAGAATTTATCTTCATATGCATCCACATCTCCAAAGAGTTACTCTTTCACCTTGAGGGATTGAGAACACCAAAAGAAGTATGGGAGAAGCTCAAATTCTTGTTTGGAAATAGGATGAGTTGAGGGCCATATCCTGGAGAATGAGATGATAGCACTACAACCCAATAACTTCAAAACTATACAACAATTTAACTCAAAATCCAAATCACTAGTCATGCAATGCAAGTAATGTGGGGTTGACAAGAAGGATGAGCAATTGGTGCTCTCAATTCTGAGAAAACTTGGCCAAGAATTCTCATTTTTTGTATCTACCTTTCACTCTGGGAGACTAACTACTCCTAATTGGTGAATGCCATTTTTTGATGCCTTCACATAATCTCTAATCCATGAACAAGAAAATATTATATAGATGGGAGCCCTCAGGGCCTCTCCAAATCAAGCTCTCTTGGTCAGTGAGACAAAGAATGCACAAGCAAGGAGGAAGCACAAAGACAAAGAAAAAAGGAACACTGAATTCGAACCTAAGGAGGAGTTTGATCCAGCAATTGAAGCCACGGGCTCTAAGAAGGACAAACATCAAAGGTTTGACAAGGGAAAGTGCTCCTACTCTAAGAAAGGAAACCATACAGATAAATATTGTATGAAGAAGACCATATATCAGATGTCAAATATCCTTGAGCAGCACAGTATTTCCCTCCCTAAAGGTGCAAGGAAGGTTGAATATGGAGACAATAATGAAGATCATGATGAAATATGCCATTCACTAAAGGCTGGCTTTTCAAAATCACATGTATTCCTCATTAATTCAGGAGCCTCCAATCACATGGTTGCATCCAAAGAATCATTCTCTTCATTGCAACTTACTGATGGTCCAAGTATTCACATGGGAGATGACACTCAAATCCAATCTTATGGAAAGGGTTCAATCAATTTAGAGCATGGAGTGTTCAAGAATGTACTATATGTTCCCTCCTTGATAATAAAATTGTTTTTTGTATACCAGATGACTCACACATGCTCACCAAAGAAAGTTGTATCTGGTCTTGACTCAGTGGAGATATAAGATATCTCAACTAGGAAGCTTATAGTGAAAGGTGTTGCAAACAATGCCTCCAAGGCATATGAATTCTCACACTTTCTTCCATACTCAAATATAGTGCCATCTCAGCTGCCATTTGAAAGGGAAGGTAAATTCAACCTACCTAAACCTTTTGCATATGATAATGTTTCCATTAATGTTTCAGATTCAACATCCGAAGAAGAGGATCAAGTTGAATTATTTTATGGAATTGAAGATGAAGTTAAATCAGATACAAATCCATATCCAGACCCTACTCCCAATAATAGCCCTAAATGGGCTCACATGGTTATTGAGGCAGCTATGAACATGAATGGAGAGTCATTTGACATGAAGAGAACACGATCTCAGTTTCAAAAAGAAAGACTTTTGTTATGTCAAGCAAATACACTCCTCCTAGAGAGGTGTTACAAACTCCTAGATAAATGCTTCATGATGGTAAGGACTGATCAACAATTATGCTCATTAAAGAACAAATTGGATCATGCCACTCTTCCTCCAGAAAGAAGAGACAAAGGAAACTGGTCTTCTCCTATCTGTCATCAGGTTCGAATAAGGTGGGTAGGTTCACATGCACAGTACCGTGAAAATAGTGCACATAAGAACCATCACACTACATTATTGCTCCATAGAGATGCATATTGCAGAAATATTCTCACAAATATTTACTCGACAATAATTTTTTTCTCTTATTATGAAAGCTTGGTCCTAGTTTTTCTTGCTTCTTTTGAGGAGGGGTTTTCCCATGAGGTTTTCCCCATTTCCTCAGTTGTTAAGCAGTAATATTTTGCATTTAAATTGTATGGGTGACCTTTGGTCTTATTTTCCAGTACCCAGGTTGTCCAAGTTAGGGTTAAGGAGGGTGTTAGGATTATTAATTAATCCTCCCTTGACCACCATAGTATATTTGTCTTTTCCTAGATTAGGAGGTCATTTCAACTTCACTAATGCATGGGGGACTCATCTGGGGGCCACAGACCACTCAATGTGCATGTATGCATAAGTTTAGGTGCTCTAGGGACCAACCCCTATAATTTACGAACCCACTCTGAGTGCCACCAGTAGTCTCCAACAGTTTACCCTAGTAGGTATTCCGTTATGTTAAGTTATGCTCTTATTCCCATCAGTTAGATCACTCTCAATCATCCTAGTTCTAGTTTGCATGATTTAAGGGAGGTAGGGTGCATTTTCTCACCTACCTACATTAGTTAACTGATTGTGAATTGATTCAATGATCCAAAGTTGCATTAATGATCTCTAGTGGTGATATTTCGACACTGAGTTAGCTTTGGAGTAAATCCGGGTCTGTAGATTTGAATCCTATATTAGGCATTCAAATTCTCTTATTTGTAACACCAATGTATTGCATAATATATTGATTAATGGATGTAATGATATTATTCCAATTTTGTCTCCATGTTTGTGCAATTTGTTGGAATATCAAGCCATACTGAGAAGGGGGGGGGGGTGAATCGGTATTAATCAATATATTTAAATTTATATCACTTAAAACAAAATCAACAATAAAATAGAACAAACATTATTCTCAAGGAATCCCAATTGGGAAAACCACCAACACTTTCAATTATGCAAAATTATATTTACAAATAGTTTATCCCTGCTACTACAAACAAGGATGCTACAACACCCTATTTACCAACATCTACTGGAAGGAGGTTACGACCCCCTAGTTTATCAGTTGCTACTGAAGGGATGTTTTGACACCCTATTTACCATCTACCATTGGAAGAAGGCTACGACCCCCTTGTAGGCCTATAGCTTGTGCTAGCACCATCCCGCCACCCTGATATGATAATTCAATCTCTGACTTCTGTACAGTTATGGATCTTCCAATTGAATGTATAGAGGCACTTATTTGAAAGTTTAAATACTTGGTTATATACCCTCAAACGTATCTCTTCATCTAATAGTCACGTATCTTCATCGTGACTTCTCACAAACAAAAACCGATTCAAAATTACCTCTCTATTTTAACTTGTGAAATTATCAGGTCATAGCAATCCTTTCTGCAAATAACCTACCACAATTTTCTTTCGCAAGTTATCTTTATGCAATGACCTTTCCACAATTAATATTCTGCAAAGTAGTGTCCGCAACACTCCTTTCCGCAAAGTGGTGTATGCAACATTCCTTTTCTCAACTACCTCTTCTGCAATTGCATATTGCGGTTTGCGGGTTTGCTTTTCGACTTTTCTCGAAACTTCTTCCTCAATTCCCTTTCCGCAAAACTTCTTCCGCAATTTGCGGATTGCAGGTCTGCTTTTTTACTTTTCTCAAAAGTGACTTTCGCAATAGTCTTTCCGCAACTTTAACAAGCTTGCACCTTTCCATTGTAAAAACTATTCTAGACCATTGATCTTCCTCTCACTTATGACATGGGTCGTCCAAATCTTCAATTCATAGAGATTTATCTTTATAATGCTTTCGACTCCACTTTAGCCAACTGTGTTATTTTGGCTCAATCTTTTGGACTATTTCATCAATGCTGCCTTATGATCTTATGTTGACAACAATGCCAATTTAATAAAAAATCTCCCCCTTTAGCATTGATGGGAGCATTTTCTCCTTTAGGTAATTTTTCTCCCCCTTTGACAACAATGACAAATTTTCAAGGAAACAACTCCCCCTGTGCGTGTGTCTCCCCTTGTCAACATTTATCCTATTCTTGTGACAAGGTTTTCATCCTTTAATTTTTTAATGATGAGGGACAACCCCCAATTTCTTCCTAAGATAGGCATATGATTCTCCAGGTAACGACTTAGTGAAAATTCCTGCGATTTGTTCCTTCGTATCAATATACTCCAATTTGACCGCTTTTTGAGACACTTGCTCTCTTAAAAAATGATATTTGATTGGAATATGTTTTGTCTTAGAGTTCATAAAAAGATTTTTGGAGATGTTTATAGCAATTGTATTGGCAGATTGTATAACAATGGGGTCCTCATATTTTACAAATAAATCTTCCAATGTTTGTTTCATCCAAATGACTTGTGTACAACATGATGCAACAACACTATACTCAACTTCTGTTATAGACAGTGAAATGGAAGACGGCTTTTTACCTAGCCATGACACCAATAAATCTCCTAAGTAGAATGTTGTTCCACTAGTGCTTTTTCTGTCATCAATACTTCCTTCCCAATCTGCATCAATAATGATTTTAGAGTGAAGTTATTTTTTAAGGATACCATAATCCATAATCCACGGTACCTTTTAGATATCTAAGAATTCTTTTTATTGTAGCCACATGTGTTTATTTTGGGGATGATTGGAATCTGACAACCAAACCTACAACCTGCATTACATATGGTCTTGTAGTTGTTACATATAATAAAATACCAATCATTGACCTATAAATAGTATGATATACTTCTAAAGATTCATCATCTTTGCTCAATTTACAACCAGTGACCATAGGAGTACTAACAGGTTAGGTTTGGATTCTTCCATTTTGAAATTTTTCAACATTTCTTTGATATACTTAGTTTGAGATGTGAAAATCCCTTTGTATGTTTGAGATACTTGTAAACCTATAAAGAATGTTAATTCTCCTAACATTGACATTTCAATTTACTTCATCATTTCTGAAGCAAAGTTGACACTCAGAATTTGTAGATCACTTCCAAATATGATATCGTCTACGTAGACTACAAAAGTGATCATATTTTTGTTTTCAAACTTTATGTATAAATTACTGTTAGTGGCCCCTCTTCCATATCCTTGTTGCTTTAAATACTTGTCAAGTGTTGATAACCATGCTCTTGGATCTTGTTTAAGGAAATAAAGTGCCTTCTTAAGTTTCTAAACATAATTTATATTTTCTGATAAGAGAAAACCTTTAGGATGCTCAACATAGACTTCTTCTTCAAGTTATCCATTAAGAAATGCATATTTTACATCCATTTGGTACACTTTGAAGTTTTTGTAGCATGCAAAAGCTAAAAACATCCCAATGGCTTCAAGTCTTGCCACAGGTGAAAACGTTTCTTCAAAGTCAACACCTTCTACTTGAGCATATCCCATGCATACTAATACGACCTTGTTTCTTGTCACATGACCATGCTCATTGAACTTGTTTTTAAAAATCCATTTGGTTCCAATAACATTCATGCCTTCAGTTATTGGGACAAGTTCCCAAGTTTGGTTCTTCTCTATTTTATGAAGTTCCTCATTCATAGCATTGATCCAATCCTCACTTTTGCATGCTTCTTTAAATGTTTTGGGTTCTATTATTGAAAGTAGTTCTTGTTCTTCGTCATATAATAATTTTCTTCTAGTTTTAACTCCTGAATCTTTTTCACCAATTATTTGATTTTCAGGATGATTCTTTTGAACCCACCTAGATGGTGTCTTTGTGTCTGATCTTGGAGAGTCTTCATTTTCATTTTCATGCGACTCTTATTTATCTATTTTGTATTCTCATTCTTCTTCAAAACCATCCTCTTCTTGTGAACTTTCTTCTTTTTCGTTATCATCTATTTCTTCATCATCAATTTCTTCAACATCCACACTTTCTCGAATTTGTATTCTTCTTGGTTTAGTATCATCAACAGTTACATTTGCACTTTCTATGATCTTGTGCAACCTTATATTACAACATATGCATGCCTTTTTAGTGGCCTAATATCCAAGAAATATGCCTTCATTTGTTCTAGAGTCAAACTTCCCTATATTATCATCATCTATAAGAATTTTTGCTTCATTAAGCATAGTTCTAGCTTCTGCTTGGATTGTCCTATTATTTTTCTCAACAACTCCATTTTGCTTAGGATTTTTTGCTACTAAAAACTGCATCATGATTCCATGAATTTCACAAAACTCATTGAATTTATTTGAGGTGAATTCTCCACCATTATTTGATCTTAGACATTTAATCTTGGGATTTGCTTCATTTTCAACAAGTGCTTTGAAGGCTTTGAACTTCGTAAAGGCTTCTGATTTTTCTTTAAGAAATTCCACCCATGTCATCCTTGTATAATCATCGAATAATAACATAAAGTAATATTTACCTTGAAAGCTTTTAGTCCTTGTTGGTCCAAAAAAATCAGTGTGAATTATTTCTAATGGCTGAGAGGTTGTATGTTCTTTTACTTTGAAGCTTGTTCTTGTTTTCTTCCCATGAAGACAATGTCTACAAACATGATTTGGTGGTTTTATGATCTTTGGAAAGTTCCTTACCGCTCCCTTCTTACTAACTTTTACAATATTGTCAAAGTTCAAGTGCCTCATCCTTCTATGCCATAACAAACTTTCATCAATTTGACTCATATAACATTGTTCTTCATTTTCTAGAATATACACATTGCTTGGAGCTCTCACAGCAATCCCAACAAGCTTCCCTGAATATTTTCTTCTAATTTCGCATTTCTTGGAATTGAATATACATATGTGTCCTTTATCACATGTTTGGCTCACACTTAAAAGATCAAGTTTTAAGTTCTTTACAAGAAAAACATTTTCAGCTTTCATTTTGTCTCTAAGAGCCATTTTACCCTTCCCAATTATTTTAGAGGATAGATTATCTCCAAAAGTGACTTTTTCTCTTTTATTTGTTTTTAGTCTTATAAGGTTATTTGGTCTCTTGTCATGTGTTTTGAGCATCCACTGTCCACATGCCATAGATTTTGTTTTTTCTATTGCACATAGAGCTATTGAACATTCCACATCATCCTTCTTTTCACAAGCCTTCCTCCCCTCATTACCTTGATATTTTGTGGTGTCATTCTCCATAGGAATCACTAGTTTACAATTTCTAGCAATGTGTCCTTAATTACCACATTTGTAGCATTCTATACTATAACTCCGTAGAGGAGTAAAATAATTATAGTTTCTTCTTTTTGGATTGATTTTAGTAACATTATTCTTATAGAAAGGATATTGTGATGTAATGCCTTTCCCACTTGGAACCATTAGTTTACAATTTCTAGATATATGGCCAAAATTGTTACAGGCATAACAATTTCCCAAAAAGAGTTGTTGATGTCCGCTAGTGGCACATTATTTATCCTGCTTTCATTTTGAGGAAGAGAATTTTTTTTATTGTATTCCTTTACAATTGGCCTCATAAGTTTATCAGCATAACTTCTTTTATTTCCTTCTTTATTTATGAAGGAGAATTGTTTTGTCTTCTTTCCATTGCCATAACCTAGTCCAGTTTTGTTACTAAATGATCTTTGACAACTTAGGATGTCATCTAGAGTTTTTGAACTGCTTTAAAATTTGATTGAAGGGATTCTTCATTTGTCTTGTTTCTAAGCAAGATCAATTCAGCTTCGAACGTTTCTAATTCTTTCTCTCTTTTCTTGAGTTGTTGTTCTAGATTGTTTTTATCCTTTTTGGCTTCTTGAAGATGTTTTTTTAAGTCAACAATAATTATTTCTGCATCATTGTTTTTCTCTTCAAATTATGTCATACGAATTTTTTATTTTTTGTACATCCTTTTATACTTCCCTAATTATTCAATAGCACTTACAAGTTCTGCTTCAATATCTACTAGTCGTTCTACTTCTTCTTCATAGATTTCATTTTCTAATCCCATGAAAAGTACTTCGACGTCTTCATCTTCACTAGACTCATTTGAGCAGTTATCATCCATGGAATAAAAGGTATTTTTTTGTTTTTCTTCTTAGAAATCCTTTTGTATTTCTTTAAATCTTCAGGGCACTCATCATCACCTTAATGTTTGTGATAAGGGAATTTGGAGGCATAGTGACCCATTTCCCCACAGTTAAAACATTTTAAGGGTAATTTCCCTTTGTACTTACCGGTACCTCTCTTAATATTTTTAACAAGAAGTGCTTCTTCATCATCAGAATCTTCTGATTGAATCTTTGTCTTAGATATCTTAGATACCTTAGATGCTTTAAAAGTTCCTTCCTTCTTTTGAGAATTATATTTCCCAATCCTCATTTCATAATTAGCTATGAGGATCCCATATAGTTCTTCCATGGAGAGTTTGTCAAGATCTTCCCTATATTCTAGTGTGGAAATCTTCGGATTGTAAATCATTGGAAGTGATCTTATTACTTTTTCAACTATTTTCTTTTCTTCCAATTATTCTCCTAGCCCTTGAATTGCATTAATGATTTCATCAATTCTCTCAAAGTATTCTGAAATATTTTCTTCTTCCTTCATTTTTAGACTTTCAAATTGAGTTTTAAAAGTTTGGAGTTTGGCCCTTTTTACCTTGATGTCTTTTTCATAGATGGTCTGCAATTTGTCCCAGATCTCCTTTGTTGTTTTGCAATGCATCACTTTGGAAAAAACCGTTTTGGATAATCCAACCAAGATTGCATTAACAACTTTAGCATTGTACCCAAGTTGTTTTATTCCTTCAAGATTTGTGGGAGGAGATTTTGGATATATATACCCTGTTTGTACAGACAATCAAACATCTAGTACAATAGACATTATATGGATTTTCATCCTACTGCTCCAGAAGGCATAGTCCTCTCCATTGAATATTGGAACCTTGGAGGATGCTTTTACTTGTTGATCCATAGGGATAAAATATCTATCTTCAAGTGATTAAAATTTTAGGGAAGAGCCTTGTTATCACATATACATTCTGCAGTTGGGCTACCATGATGCAACATACAGACTTGTATCTTTTTCTGTTTCGGGCTATTTTTTAGATGGGGTATTAGTATGGATATTTACAACTTCAGTTATTCCAGATCCTTGTGCATCGGATTTTCCTTCCTAGGACTGAGATTTAGGGGTCCATTGAGATGCTTTTGGTGATGATCTAGTTCTTTGTAGCAGAGCAGCAGATCAGAGTTGGTATACACAATTATAGAGGGGATTATTAGTTGGATACAGGTATATTTGGTGAGATCAGGTATACACTTCCTTGGTTTGATTTTTCTCCATGATGTATGGCAGATACCTATGCTTATCATGTTAGGATGATTATGGGGACCTATGCTTATATCTATTGTTGCTTCAACTTGTGTTATGACTAAACAAGGGATTTGATGCGAAGATTGTTTCGCATTCCATGCTCGTGCAAATTATAAACCTTGGTGCTAGGTTGGTTCCATGTCACTTGTCCCCATCCATCCAGTACATCCACCTTTTATTTTGTCCCATGACTTAGACTAATTGAGACTTGTGAGATTGAAGATCCTTTCCCCGCTATGGCCCTTATGTATGATAGACTCCATGTTGCTATGTGTCTCTGGATATGAAGTATGTGGCTTGGAAAGTGTGGTTGGGCTCACAGGGTAGGTCTCCTTTAGTGCTCAAAACAAGTGCTCCACCATAACAGTGTTTCTAAACACTAAAGCATCGGAACACATAAAAGTTATATCTAAAGGATGCAAAAGTTATAAATGTTTGAAAGGTAGTCAGTGGCCAAGGGTTTGAGCACTCATTCATTGTATAATTTAAGGCTCAATATTCCCTCCACAGGGGAAACAGGGAGAGGAAAACCCATCGGGGATATGGACTGCTTGCTCGTAGTGAGTCTATGCCTTAGTCATTTACTGGAGCCCAAAAGGATTTCCAGGGCACTTGCCCTTGTAGGATGCCTACTATCTTGTGAAATGTAAAGTGTATTGAAAAGTTTAATGGTCAAATGATGAGCACTCACTCCTTGTATAGTGTTCGTCTTGTGTGCCCCCACTGGGCATCAAGGTGAGACTAGCTTGCAAAGGCTGGGTCTTTATCAGTATTGGAGCCCAAAAGGATTTCAGGGCACCTGCCTTTGAATGTTTACCTATGTTGTAATCAAATTGAAAAGGAAAGCTTGTTAGAGTCTAAGAGAAGCATATCCAAGTACTTTATCCATTTGTGAGACACTCCCATCCCCTATGACTATCTGTCATACACATGTCACCTTGGTTGAGTGTATTATTCATCATTCAGATAGATCACTGAGTTGAAGTCAGTTAAAAGTCATTCCCTTTTGAATTAATCTTGTTCTGTCATCCTCACCCATATGTAGCACATTGTTTACCCTTTGTAAGTATGGCATGAACAAGCAGACTTCCATAAAGTTCCAAGATTCTTCAAAAGCACAGGTACATCTTACTATTATTATTATTATTATTATTTGTCACTGTGATTATGAATAATTGATTCAAGTTTGGTTTTGATATACATTATTGGAGCATTTCTTACCCTGGATGTTTACACAATCATATTGATACAATTTCTCACCTTCAGTTTGGGTACTTTGACCTAGTCAACCCAGTTGACCAAGTCAATCATGGTTCCCAAGGAAGTGACTTAAAAAACAACATGATCTATATTTGTTCCATAAATTCCCAAGACCAATACTGTGGTTTCAATTTTGAGAGTTTGGCCCTAGTTCTCCAGATAAGTGATTATTATCACTTAATTATTGGTCAAATGATCAAATCTTATTCTAGATGGCAATATGATTGGTTCTCCTAGAGAAGAGAAGTGTTCTAGGGGGTATGAGTAATCACTTATACCATTCTTCTATGTCTCCAGATCATCCAAAGCAGTCAGTTTTCCCCATTTTGCACCCTGGACAGAGATGCGGTGGATTTATCATTTTCCAGAGACTGTACCAGCAAAATGAACTAGAAAAAATCACTGAAAAGGTCAATTTGGCCTTCTGGGTCAAGGAAATGGATTTGGAATTTTGACAGATGACGTGATTCATCATCCCGGATAGTCCTCCAATAGTTTTCAGTCAGTAGATGTCCTGATTATTTTATATTGGCTCAGTGGGTGAGGAGAGCCCCCCAATGGGCGCCCCCTCAACTTGGCCATTGATGTATTTCATTGTTATATCCTATATTATGAAGTTATAAAGGGTCATAGCGTGAATTAATCATGTAACATTCTACCCTCTTCTACACTATATCCTAAATAAGAAAAAGGTAGAGAGAGATAATAACAAATGAGAGAGAAAAAAAAGAATATTATGGTATTTTTTAGAAAACTTTTGATCCTGAAGTCAGATTGGGGCGCTCTTGGTACCGTTGGAAAGGCCTCGTCAAGAGATACAAATTTATAGTTTTGATCTCCATGATATTCATCACGGTTTGGCCGAAGATGCTTTTCATTAAGCATCTTTGAAAAGATGCTTTTCGAGATTCCTCATGCCCAGATTTACAAAACCGCACACCCCAGAAAAACTGCGAGGAATATCGCGAAGCTCAAAACAAAAAATTTGTATCCCCTGAAGAGACCTTTATAACAGTACCAATAGCACCCCAATACAACTTCAGGATCAAATGTTATCTCAAAATACCATAATATTCTCTTTTTCTCTCTCATTTTTTATTATCTCTCTCTACCTTTTTCTTATTTAGGATACATTTTGGGCTTGGTAATTTCTTATGCCCCTAGTGACCCCCTCCTATGTATTATCATGTCATATCTATGTTATACTATGATTTTCACCTAGGATTGGCGTCCTTGAGTAAAGTGTGCCCCCTCTTTGACTTAATCACTTGATCCATGTTGTGATCTATGTATTGTTGATCTCCACCATTGATGATGTTTTAATCTCAACCGTTGGATGTAAAAGTGAGTTAGGGTTTGCGTCTCTCTGAAACTATTTGAGAGAGGTGACCCCCCCATTGTAATTCACGAGCTATGACACCAAAATTTGAATAAAGAGGTTTATGTCTGGGATTACTCTTATGCGTATCTTGTAAATGATTTGATGATCTGATGACTGACATTGTTACTCTTCTACACTGAGTTTTTTTCAGGATCCAGCTTGTATTTTTTCCTTTTCCCATTTCATCTGCAAGTGAGGCACGCTAGAGAGAGAGAGGGCGTTTTTTGTGGAGGAAATCACCATCATCCCAGCTCCAGGGTGTCCGGATCAAGGAGTATTTCTATCTTGATGATTTCTTACTTCCTATATTTTATTTATTCTGCAGATCTCATTTGTTTGCCTTATCATTTGGTTTTCACTAATCTGGCATGTTGAAGGAGGCTCTAGGGTGACTCGTTGTGGCTCAACTACATCAAGATGTTCTATGAAAAGGACCATTTGAAAGTAAAAGTGGCATTATTCATCATTTTTGAAGTCATCTATAAAATCCAGGTACGTCTCACAAGTAATTTCTCCTTCTTTTATTTTCTGCATGCATTTCCCATCACTTTCATAATTATAAAACCCTTGTTTCTTAGATCTACAAGTTCTAGTTTACGGCGAGCTATAACACTTAAAACCCACTTTGGAATAAACATAAAACCCCTAAGTTTCAATTCTCATCACAATCAGACTCTATTTGGCCATCCTAAGCACTGGCTTGCTACTTAGGGAAAAGCACCCTCCTTGGGAGGAGTGGGTATTTCCAAAACCGTGAATTGGGTATTGTTGGTTTTGCTTTCATTTTCCTAATTCTACATCCAACAATAATTTTGAGTGTCCAATTTCAGTAAATTTCATTGTTTTTCCCTAGATCCCAATTTTTTGCATAAAACCCTAGGGTAAAATTGGGGCTTTTCACCTGGATACTCGGAATCTCTTGGTAATTGACTAAACTCCAATTAACCATTTCACTAAGATATTACACCAAGTTTTCCTCTGTCATCTAATCATTTTCCTTTTTTTAGGGTTCTTGGTAATAGGGACGCCCTGTGGGCTCTATGTTTTCACTTGGTCTAAAGTGTCGATATCCCTGACTGGTGTGACATCCGATTTCTTTTGGAAGTATTGGATATTGTAGGTCGTGACTTTAGTTTCCTTTCCTCTATCGTCCTGAATCAAATCATCCCATGGGGAAACTATAAGATTCATGATAACAAGCCCGCTCAGATACCAATTGTTGGAATATCAAGCAATACTGAGAGGGGGGGTGAATCAGTATTAATCAATCTATTTAAATTTGGATCACTTAAAACAAAATCAACAATAAAACAGAACACAAATTATTATCATGGAATCCCAATTGGGAAAACCACCAACACTTTATATTCTACAAAATTATATTTACAAATAATTTCTTCCTTCTACTACAAACAATGATGCTACAACACCCTATTTACCAGTATCTACTGTAAGGAAGCTACGACCCCCTAGTTTATCAAATACTATTGAAGGGATGCTTCTACACCCTATTTACCAACTACCACTGGAAGGAGGCTACGACCCCCTTGCAGGCCTGTAGACTGCCCTAGCACCACCCTGCCACCCTGATATGATAATTCGATCTCTGACTTCTGTACACCTATGGATATTCCAATTGAATGTACAAAGGAGATTATTTTAAATTTTAAATCCTTGTTTATATACCCTCAAACATATCTCTACATCTAACAGTCACGTATCTTCATCGAGACTTCTCACAAACAAAAACCAATTCGAAATTACCGCTCCATTTTAACTTGCGAAATTATAAGTGCGTAACACTCCTTTCCGCAACTAACCTACCACACTTTTCTTTCGCAAATTATCTTTCTGCAACGACCTTTCCGCAATTAATCTTCCGTAAAGTGGTGTCCGCAACACTCCATTTTGCAACACTCCTTTCCGCAACTACCTTTATGTAATTAACCTTTTGCAAAGTGGTGTTTGCAACACTCCTTTCCGCAACTACCTCTTCCGCAATTGCGGATTGTGGATTTCGGGTCTACTTTTTGAATTTTATCAAAACTTCTTTCATAATTCCATTTCCACAAAACTTCTTCCACAATTTGTGGATTGCGGGTCTGCTTTGGTAGTTTTCTCAAAATTGACTTCTGTAATATTCTTTCTGCAACTTTAACAATCTTGCACCTTGGCATTGCGGAAACTATTCTATACCATTGATCTTCCTCTCAATTATGATCTGGGTTGTCCAAATATTCAATTCATAGATATTTATCTTTATAATGCTTCCGACTCCACTTTTTCCAATTGTGTTATTTTTGCTCAATCTTTTGGACTATTTCATCAATGTTGCCTTATGATCTTATGTTGACAACAATGCTAGTTTAATCAACACAACTTCGCCATCAGTAATTGGTTAGTATCTACTAAATTCTTATCTCTCTTCTACAACCTTCTTTTCTCATTGAATTCATGCAGGCCTAAAGATCATATGCTTCATTAAATTTAATAGTATGAGTGTTGGGGCGGCTTTTTAGAGGTTTTTTTCCAAGGATTAGTTTGTGGTCTCAACTTCCAAATTCCAATGTTGGAAACATCGAAGTTGGAAATTCAGGGTTGTTTTGTTAAAAGTTGTTATGCAGCACCGAATTCCAACTCCCAATAAACAGAAGATAGCAGTTAGAGTCAGAAAGTCGAGGGTGGTTTTTTGAGATTTGTTATGTTGTTTTGACTTTCGACTCCCAATGTACGGAAGGTAGTAGTCGGAGTCAGGAAGTCAAAAATGGATTTTTGTAGATAAGATGTGCGTTTTGATTTCTTATTTTCGATCGAAAAAGTTGGAAAGTCTTGGAAAAGTTGGGATCGACAAAGTCAAGGTCAGCACGTCAATAAAAAAAAATGTAGAGCCCAAAAATTGTTTTGGCCATAACAGGCGCATTTTTGGCTCAAAATCAAATGAGACCTATGGCGTTCGGACGCCATTAATAGAGTTTATATAAGTAACAGTGAAAGGCCCAAGTCCATTTTGCTTCGGTTGAGAATAAATTTCAAATTGGCGACTTTTAAATATCAATGTCCATAGGTATGATAGGAGATTGAATTGGGCTGAAATTGTTATGGTGCGGTCGTGGACTAGGAATGCAGTTAAATGTGGGATCTTTGAGCCAAATTCTAAAGGATGTGAAGCCAGAGTGTGAAAGAAGGTCAAAATGCACTATTCCAGTGCACATTTTGGGGATTTTGAAAATCTTGCAGGAGGTAAAATTGACGCTAGATGTCGAAGTCAAAATTTTTTTTTAATGAACTCAACATTTCACCTAATCATTAAAACAGACAATTTTCGTTATTCCAAGTTTTTTCAGAAACGCTTGGCTTGGGAGATTGCCATTTTGGTGAAAAATCCAAGCTAAGAAAGTGTAAAAGTTGAAAGTAGTCAAACCCAGAATTTTATAGAGTTTGGTTGGTGCATTGGAATATAAATAGGAAAGTTTCTAAGTGATCCATTTTATATGTACTAACTTCTCCTTATATCATAATTTTTCTAGTTCTCTCTAGATTTACTTCTATGCGTGGCTGAAGTTGGCCTCCAAAGCTAATTGCACATGTGGAAAAAGTGCAGAATTGGGAAAAACCAACATTTTGGAAGAATGAAAATTCCATAACCGAGATCAGAATGGAGCATGAAGATAAGAGTTGGAAATCTTATCCAGAAGGAAAAAATGGTACACAATTGGAATTTGAAGGAGGAATTCATATGCCTCATAGATTAGAACAGAAAAGTTCTTATAACCTTGTTTTGACAAAAAAGTGTCAATAAGGGTAGTTTCAGGAAACACATAAATGGAACAAAAGAAAATAAGGCATAAGAACCCTCGAAATTATTCCATGGTACTAACTCTATTAAAATAACATTTTTATGTTTAATTGCATATATCACTAAATTTCCTAATAAATATCTCTATGATGCATAATGTTTGCAGCTGATAAGCTTTGAATAGTCACTAGCAAAGGGCAGCATACAAAAAGAAAAATGTCTCCAAAAGAAAATGGTAAACATGAATGATGCCCAGGTCCCCTATGAACATTATGAGGATGTCTTAGGATAAAATAAGCAAGAGGAAAATGCTAAGACATAATCAAATGGGAGGAGAGAGCAGACCACTCCCTAAAATTTGGTTGAAATAATGAGAAGTTTCAATGAGAGGTTGATCAAGACTTAAGAATAGAAGAACCAGATTAATGTTGGAATCCTTCATATCCTCACTGACATTCAACATAGATATCATATGGGATCTAATCCAAATAGAGAGACTCTATAGAAGTTGCATTAGAATGGCAAGAAATTGTTCTTTAAGAAGGGAGCGTAATATATCTTTGTCAAGATCTTCTTCTAGTAGGTCATGTGATTCCTGAGGTTCTCGAAGCATCCCAAAGCATACTTCTGGAAGGTTTGAAAGAAGAGGGAATTTTAAAAGGATTCCACAAGGGGAATTTAGAAAGGCAAGGCCTCCCACATTTGATAGAAAAGTAAGGCATCCAAGAGGTAGAAGCATGGCTTCTTGGAATGAAGAAATATTTTATGATTTATGATTACTTAGGAAATGAAAAGGACATAATTCCTATTTACAATATAAATGGATGAGCTTAAATTTGGTGGGAGCATCTCATGCAAGTAAAAGGAGTCAAGGAAAGAAGGATCAAATATGAGCAATTTAAAAAGTATTTCAAGGAAACTTACCTATCTACTAGGTATTTAAATAATAAGAGGAATGAATTCAATGAACTAAAATTGGGACATAAGTCCATGAAAGAACATGTCCACAGGTTTTTGGAACTATAGAGGTATATAGATTACATCAAAGATGATGGGATAAAAATTCAAATATTTCTTGGAAGTCTGCCTCAAAATTTCAAAGATAGGATTGAGTTTGTTAATCCACCAACTCTTAATGAAACTGTTATAGTGGTAATGCATTGTTATGAGCATAGAAAATGAAAATCAGGAGTTCATCCAGCATGGAAATGAAATACAAAAGGAAGGTTTGACCAAAGGATAAGTGGATTCAAGCCTCCATTTAAAAATAAACCAAGAAATTTTCAACAAGGACAACAAGCACGAAGTGGAATGAAGCCAACATTAGCAGCAGAAAAAGGGCCAAAAGGATCGCTTCATTGTTGGGGTGTGGAGAGAATCACATGCTTAAATATTTTCAACACCGAAGAGAGAAACATTGAGGCTTGCATAACTTAGAAGTAATATTTACAATGGAGGATATGGCAAGAGAAACTCCCCAAATTTATGCAACGTTGGATAACCAACAAGTAGACCACCAATCAACAATAATGGAAGTTGAAGGTAAGATAGTTAAGCAATATAATTTTGTTTTGATTGATCTAGAATCTACTCATAGTTATGTTTCTCCTAAAGTGGTTGAAAGTTGTTCTCTTGGAAAAATGAAGCATATTAAGTTGTGGTTAGTTCAATTAGCCACATGAAAAAAAAAGTGAGTGAAATAGTGATGGAATGCTCCATAGAGTTGAATGGACTCCTCACAAATGTAAATTTAAATGTCCTACCATTAGGATCCTATGATGCTCTTATTGATATGGATTGGTGGGAAAAGCATAGAGCCAAGGTAGATTGATATGAAATGGTCCTTGAATAAATTGACGAAGAAGGAGGTTTGATATTGGTATGAGGAGTTCCAAAACAAGTTTCAGTAAGGCAGATTTCAGTCCCGCAATTAAGAAAAATTTACAAGATAGGTTGTCAATTCTATGCAACTCATATATCAGATTCTTTAGAAGAAAAAATCCAAAATATAGAAGCTTATAATGTGTTATAAGAGTTCAAATATGTGTTTCCAGATGAAGTGTGGAGACTGCCACCAAAAAGAGACATTGATTTTTCAATCAATATTACTCTAGGGGCAATGCTGGTTTTCAAAGCTCCTTATAGAATGAGCACACCATAATTGGTAGAATTAAAGACAAAACTACATTAATTAATTGACAAGAAGTATATAAGACCAAGTGTGTGTCCTTGGCGAGCACCTGTGTAATTTTTCAAGAAAAAGATGAGACTTTAAGGCTGTGTATTGATTACAGGAAGCTAAATAAAGTGACAGTCAAGAATAAGTACCCATTTCCTGAAATTGATGATTTGTTCGAACAATTTAAGGAATCCAAAGTGTTTTCGAAAATTGACTTGAGATTCGGTTATCATCAAGTGAGAATAATAGAAGAGGACATTCAGAAGATAAATTTCCAGACAAGATAGGGTCATTATGAGCTCATGTGGTGCCATTTGGACTTACCAATGCACCTCCCACATTCATGTGCCTCTTGAATAGTGTTTTTAGAAAATATTTGGACAAGTTAGTGTTATTTTTCTTGGATGACATTCTTTTTTATTCAAGGATTGAGGAAGTGCATGAGGAACATTTAAGAATGGTATTGCAAGTTCTCAGAGAGCACCAACTGTATGCAAAGTTAAGAAAGTGTGAATTTTAACAAAGAAGAGTACAATATTTAGGTCATGTTATTTTGGAAGAAGGAATTACAGTGGATCCATAGAATATTGAACCCATAATGGATTGGTCTAGTCCAAAGAATGTCACATATGTTATATGTTTTATGGGTCTTGCAGGATACTATAGAAGGCTCATTGAAGGATTCTCCAATATTTCTCATCCAATTACATTGTTGTAGAGGAAGAATCTAAAGTTTGTATGGTATGAGAAATGTGAGGAATGCTTTTAGTAGTTTAAGAATTTACTTACTAGTGTTTCTATTTTGAAGATTGCATATCCAAAGAAGGATTTTGTAATGTGCACGGATGTTTACATTGAAGGAGTGGGTGGAGTGCTTATGCAAGAATGATTTGTGATTTGCTATGAGTCAATAAAATTAAAAGAGAATGAAAATAATTATGCATCTCATGATTTACTAGCAGTCATAGTACACACCCTCAAGATGTGGAGACATTATTTGTTGGGAAGAAGATTTGAGCTTAGAACCGACCACATGAGATTACAATATTTGTTTGATAAGCCAAGCTTAAATGTCGTACAAGATGGATGTATGGAATTTCTATGTGAGTTTTATTTTGAAATCAAACATGTAAGAGAAAAAGAGAATAAGGTTGCAAACACCCTTAGCAAAAAATTTTCTTATAGCAGCCTTAAGTATGTGCAAATTAGATTTGAGAACAAGAGTTCTTGAAGCCTAAAATAGAGATGAGACTTACCTTCAAGTAAAAGAGAAATTGCATCAGGGAAAATTAGATGAGAAGTGTGAAGGACACTAGATCAGAGAAGATGAGCTTCTTATTTATAAGGGCAGATTGTATATTTATGAATTGTGCATACTGAAGAACGTGGTAATGGATGAAATTCATCAAATTCCATACTCTGGACATCAAGACATCAAAATACAATAACAACAAAAAAATACTTTTGGCACGGAATGAAGAAGGATATAGCTGAATACATTGCTCGGTGTCAAAATTGCCAACAAGTTAAGGCACAACATAACCATCCAGCAGGATTGTTGTAGCCTTTGCCCATTTTGGAATGAAAGTGGGAAGTAATTTCTATGTATTTTATAACAGGTTTTAAAATGACAATGAGGAAGCATGAATCAATCATGTTTGTGGTGGACAAGATTTCAAAGGAAACTCATTTTATTCCAGTCAAGTTCACTCATAAAACAAGTGAAATAACAAACATCTTCATGAAGGAAATATTCAGATTGCATGGATTACCCAAGGAAATAGTTTCAGATCGAGATGCAAAGTTCACTTCCAATTTTTGGAAAGGGTTATTTCAAGAATTGGGAACTCGACTGAATTTTAGTACAACATATCATCCTAAAACAAATGGTCAAAATGAGAAGGTGAATCAAGTTCTTGAGGATATGTTGAGAATGTATGTGATGGATAAACCATCCAATTGGGAGGATTACCTACACTTGGTAGAATTTGCATACAATAATGGACATCAAGCATCATTGGGAATGATTCATTTTGAGGCATTGTATGGAAACGGATGCATAACTCCAATGAATTGGGATAGTCTGGTGAACATGATAGTGCTTGGTCCATAAATGCTCAAGGAAATGGAACAAGAAATTATTAAGATCAGACAAAATTTAAAGGAATCTTAGGACAGGAAAAAGAGAGATGCATATTTGAAAAGAGTGCACAAGGAATTTAAAATTGGGGATCATGTTTATTTAAGAGTAAATCCAAGGAAAAGTTCCCTAAAGTTGGGAATTTGTGCCAAGCTAGCACCAAGATATTGTGTGTCATTCAAAGTCCTTGGTAGGATAGGGAAAGTTGCATATAGGATTGCATTTCCTACTAACATGGGAGCTCATAATTTTTTTCATGTTTCTTTGCTTAATAATTATGTACATGATCCTAATCACATAATTGATTGGAATGTGATACAGGTGGAAGCTGAGGGAGAGTTCTAAGTAGATCCTATGTAGATCCTCGACAAGAAGGTAACATTGATGTGTAACCAATCCATCATATAGGTAAAGGTGCAATAGAAGCACCTTGGTCCTGAATAGGCTACATGGGAGTTGAAGGATGCTATGAAAGAGGCATGCCCATTTTTTTTAGTTTTAATAACACCGAGGACATTGTTGTTATAAGGGGGAGGGGAATGTAATACCCCCATTTTATCCCTTAGAATGTATTGGATTGCATACATGATGTATGAATCCCTAGCATGGAGATCAAGGTCAAATACCCAAAAGTGAATGCTCAACTTTAAAAATAAAGTATTTATATTTTGTGAGCCATGCGCTAGTAATTCATGGGAAACTATAAAAACATGCAAATGTTTATAATGCAAATAAAATTCCAAGAGTTGGCTACGAAATCAACTAAAATGGGGGGGTTGTGTGTATCCAATAGGGAGAGGTGTGGGGTTTTGAGATTGAATATTTTTTTTCCAAGTGTCATATTGAGAACCCATCTTGACCTCCCTTGTTGTTCTTTAATTTTGTTGTAAGAAGGTTGTTGAGAAATCAACTCATAAATTTAATGGAGCATGGGAAAAACTCACAAATTCATATGGATGAGTATGGGATTAGTTTACTTGACCCAAAAGTTAATTTCCTCATGAAAATTTGTTTTCCATCATTTCCATTCCATTGTGGAACAACCAGATATCAATTTTTAACATGCAATGGATGCATTCTCAATAATGAAAAAAATTGCAGAAATCACAACTAGGAAAGAATCCATGTTTTAGAGTGTCAAAAACATCCATAAAATTGTGTGGGAAGCACAATCCAGTGGGGAATCCATATATATAAACCATGGGGAGAAATTAATAGTGTCAAAGGCCCAAAAATCCATAGGAAGATTTAATTTCGGAATACTAGAAGTTGAATTTTGTGGTGGAGAGTGACGTGGTCAAAAATCAGAAAATCCAAGAGTGGATTAAAGTGAGAAAGAGATCAGAGGTCAGGATTACTGATAAACCTAGGGAAGGCAAGAATCTCTGAAGGTTAAGCAACTTTTACGTTTCTATCCCCACCCTGAAGAGCACTAGAGGGAAGGGGTGCTTGAGGTACTGTGTAGCATAGAAGGGGACCTTCCTTATGTTGGGTGTGGTAGGTATTGTGGGTGCCAAGGATGGCTGAGACTAATTGAGATGCATGTAGATTTGTGTTTTATCTCACTTACTTAGCTTTATCCTTCCTTATCTACGTGCATGCTTGATAAACCCAACTGTGTGTTCACTTAGCATGAGTGATTATGCCTATTGTTGTGAGTGAGCTTGTGTAGTTCCTCCTTGGTGGATACATAGCCCAGATCAGGGGTGTCCTCTCAGCTGAAATAATATATGTTGCACAGATACCTATGGTTGGGTGTAACGTTTCTCTTCCATAGCTAGTTGCTTGATCAATTCCAATTAAAAGATAAGTGCTTATTGTTGTTTCAAAATATGACAAATTTGTGTATTATGAATGACTGTTTATTTATGTTGAATTGAATGAGATGACCCGATTTGAATTATCAAATTAGATGCATGTGCATAGCATGATAATTAGTTTATTTATGTGTATGATTTTGTTGTTATGCATGTGATAAAAATGTTGGCATATGCATGTTGTGTGTGCATTGATAGAGTTTGATTCTGCTATGTATGTTTATTATGTATTTGCACATGCATTTAGATGTTAACAAATTTAATAATATGGCCATGGGGATAAATTTAGCACCCCGTGTATTTTTCATGTTCCCTCGATTGGTCATATTGATAAGAGAGGACGTGATAGTTTACTCTAGTGTTGGTGCACATACACTAGATCTCTTCTGAAATGGGTGGACGTGGATGTGAAGCAAGCTGGTGGAAATCCCTCTTGGGATATGAAGGATTAAGTTTCTAGATATTTTTACGTACATTAAATAATAATTGAGGGTACAGGCAATTAAATAAATATAAGTAAGAAAAAAATAATGATTATACATTAAAATGAAAAGATAAAGAAGTGAAAATACCATGGTTTTATGAAACCATGGGAGAGGCGATAATAAATATAATTAATTAAACATTAAAATAAAAATAAAAAATACCACGAGCCAATACCATGGTTTTATGAAACCATGGGAGAAACAATAATAAAAATATGATATAATAATTAATTAACCAAGCATCTAAATAAAGAGTAAAAGGGCGTTCCTTTTACATTTGAAAAGGCACGTTGAGACCTTTTTAATGATCCATGTATTGTATTGTATTCATCAAGTTTTCATCAATCATTTATTTTATTTAAAGTGGTGCGGTTGAATATTTTAGTGTATAATTATTTTATGAAGAATTTGTTGCAAAAAATTCATAAGGGAAATAATTATGAGGTCTGAAAGAAAGAAAATCAACAATCCCCTTGGCCTTGAAAGGTGATGTAAATTCATTAGAGACATGATTTTTTTTCACTTCTTCTATGCTCAAAGATCTCTAAAACATATCTTCCTAATTTGATATAAGATTCTTTTGTGGATTGATGTAATGGAGATCCAATGCATTGCTAATTCCTTTGTGATTCTTGTGATTAATGTTAGCACCCCACCTAGAAATATCCACTTGTGAACCAATACTTGATCCTATTTCTTACCCTCTCGTAGAGCCATAACCAATATTTGTAACTGTAGTCATTTACCTTGAAGTGAAATCCTATATACTTCATGGGTTTATCAAATCCATTAACATGGAATGATAGGCATTCCTCAATTTTGTTTCCCACTATTTTTTCAATATAACGAAGTGATAAGGTTGATCTTGAATGTGAACTTCCATCCTTAAAGTAGAGAAACACAACTAAAGAGTATATTGTATCATTTTGGCTTCTCTAGGTAATCCATTTTCAAATAATATTGAACCATTCATGAATATGAGGTGGGTGATCCCAAGCCCTCTTGCAACTTCTACTCCTTTAATATCCCTTTCCTATTTTTTTATAAGAATCATAATGCTTAAACCTTCAATAACCAATAGGAAAACTGAAGGTGGTAGTGGGAACCCTTTCCTGAACCCCCTTTGAAGGATAAAAAATAGTGTTGGGGTCCTATCAATGAGCATTGCATGTGCTACTATACTAGTTCACCATTTAGTACAACTTACAAAGTGTGGCTCCATTCCAATTTGCAGAATCAAGTGTCATAAGATGGTCCAATCCATTATATCAAAATATTTATATAGATCTAATTTGATCACAAAAGAGGGTGATTTATTTTATTACTAGTTTATAAAACCTCTTGCACTATGTCCACCATATTATAAAGTATCCGCCCATTAAAATATTGTGTACAAAAAAGTATAAAAATTATGAAATGTTATAAATTATCAAAATAAAGTATTGACTACTTTAAGAAATTTTAATAAAAATGAGTTATTTCTAAAGGAGGAATGTTGTTGGAGATCGGCACACCATCTTGTGGCTATGATTTCTTACTATACACACTTTGTGAGTCGTATGAACATACCCTAGAGATTGTTCTCATTCACGTTCAAAGTGAGTTTTGTGGATGCAAGGGAGAAGTTGTGTGTTGGTGAAGTATATGTAGTGCCATATGATTCATAGAGTCGCGACAAGGAAAGACATAAAAAGAATTGGTTGACTCTTAATCTCCCTTGTCTCCTAAGAGGTTGGGGGTTGGATCTATCTCTAGGGTTGGCGATAGAGAAGAATTTATAATACCGAAAAGGCTCCTAAAGTCCTTGTGATTTAGAGCCATTTAAAGAGGATGAAGAAAATAATAGAATGTTGGAGGACACATGCTTTGGTATGGCACTTTGATGGGGGTTTTCGTGACTGGAATAAAACTCTTGGATTGGACTCAAGCCAACTAGAGAAGTGAATGAGAGGTTAGGTTCTATGAGAAAATTGGATTCTTTATGGTCATTTTTTCATGTTAAGAAGAGGGGTAAAATGTTTTAAGAGGGTCATTGGTCCTTTGATTTAAACCCAAGAATGATGACAATGTATTTGAATCTTGTATGGTTAAGGTTCCTAGACACACCCATGCATTGCTGGTACGAGGGGATAGCATATCAAATTGGGAAATGTTTGATATCATTTATCAATTATGGGACAGACATGGAAAGTATCAATCTAGACCAAAAAAAGTGATTGTCAAAATCTAGAATCAATTATGGCATTCCTAATTGTCGACCCATGCTGATTGTCGAAATGGTTTCAACAAAGCAAGACAAAAAGTTGATGAACAACACACAAAAAACCATGTTGTTGATGATGAAACCTTAGCATTCCAAGAGGATCATAGAAACCACTCGACTCTCCATTGACCAAAACTCTTGACAACAACAAGAAGTCAATAGAGTACTTGAAGAATACAAAACGTGTTTAAATATCCAACTAGAGTACCACTACGCTGCCAAGTAAAACACTCCATTTATCTTTTTCGTGGTTCTTCATTACCCAATGCATTTGTTTATAGAAGGTATGTTTTAGAGAATAAAGGAATCCATTGAAAAATTCAGGACTTGATAGACAAAGGGAATATTCAATGTAGCTCCTCTCCTTGTGGAAGTCCAGACGTCCTAGTTCCTAAGAAATATGGAACAAGGTGCATGTGCATCGACTACCGGGATTTTAATAAGATTTCAGTAAAGAACCGGTATCCTCTTCATAGAATAAATTATTGATTTGATTATTTGAAAGAAGCTAAATTTTTTACCCAACTTGGCCTCAAGTCCAGATACATCAAATTTGCATAGATTCCTCGTATGTATGAAAGACTACTTTCAAAACCAAGGAATGTTTATTTGAATAGTTAGTCATGCCTTTTGGTTTAGCTAATGCAGCTGCACATTTTATGAGATATATGGATGATGTTCTTAGACCTTTTGCAAGAAAATGTGTCATTTTCTATCTAGATGAAATTTTGATTTTCAGGAGATCGTGGGATGAGCATTTGTTGCAACTTCAACAAGTGCTTAAAACTCTTAGAAACACAACCTCAATTTGAACTTGGAGAAGTGTTATTTTTCAATGAAGAGTATCAAATACATGGACTATGTGACCAATTGAGCAGGTATTAGAGTCAACCTAGAAAAGATACAAGTCATCATGAAATGGCCCACTCCAAGAAACATTCATGAACTAAAGAGTTTCCTTGGTTTAGCATATTTCTATTGCAGATTTGTGTTGGAATTGAACAACATAGATTAGCCAATGACTAAGGGAAGTGTAAAGGAAATTTTCAAATAGACCACAACAAAACAAAAAGCTTCTGAAGAACTCAAGGACAATCTTTGCACAACTCTAGTGCTTGTGCTACCTAAGTTGCATCTTGACCCCGCTTTAATATTGGAAAAAACCATTATATCCTTAAGGTCACACTCAACATGCAAAGATGGTTGGCATGTCCTTTACTTTTTCTTTTACATTTAATATATGGTTGTCGCATTTGTCAATTCCCAAACAATCATTTGTTGGTAGTTTTGTTGAGTGCAAGAAAGATGTTGAGAAACGAATTTGGGGAATTCAAACATTTCTAACTGTTTTTCTTTTGTGTCCATATATATATATATATAAAGAGTCATGAATTAATTAGGCTTTTATGTTCATTATATTATATTAAAAACTTTGATGGGTGGTTCCATTCATGGAATATTATTAGTTGTATAGTCTAGGGTTATTGGACTTGGATGTGATATAGATTTTATGCCATTAAAATTCTAAAAAACCATACAAAGGCATAGAGTTAAAAAAATTTATGGCCTTTAATATGGAGTGGATAAAAAATTAATGATATTCCAACTCTTAAATTGGATTTTTTTTACATGAATATATATATTACAAAATATAACTTTCTAACCAACATTAATTCTTCGAAAGAAATCTTCATGGTTTCCTTCAATCCCAAAACCTTAGGAACATGGTGACTAGATCGCAATTTCAGAAGAAATCAAGAATCATGACTAAATTATGTCATTATTTCTTTGAGATTACGTGAACATGCCTCCACATAGACAGGACCGAAGAGATTGAATGGTTCCTAAACAAAATTACAGAGAAATATATGGGATATCGAAGACTAGTAAAGCTTATAAATACTCATAATGTATTGGATATATAAGAAAATCCTAAAAATAGATTATTTCTGAGCTAATTTGCTTGTGGAAATTCAACGTTCCAATATGAACTCTCATGTGGCATCGATAAGTAATACTGCCCTCTTGTGGCATCGATAAGTAATATTGCCTTTGGGTTGGATTTTGGCTCGAATCATACAATGTAAGATTAAAATACATGCCATTATTTCTTCCCACAAATAAAAAATCATAATCAAAATATACCTGTATAATCAAGAAACCTTATACACACCCATAATGTGGAGAGTATGGTTGTTTTTCTTACAGGGTATAGTACCCCTACAAAAAAGGTGGCTCAAAAACTTGTTTGCATGTCAGTTTGAAAGTCGTCATTGAAAGGGAGTGGCAAAAATTGTGGCCAAATAAAGGGTTGAAAGTCATTTTGACTTAAAGCCTAGTGCAGTTTCCATGCACGATGTTCTTAATGCAACGCCAAGTGATTTTAATTTTTTGTTTGTTTGATAAATGGTAGGAAAGGGAGGCTTTTATTGTTTGGAATACATCAATCAAATTAAAACCATTTAGATGTTTGGTAGTAAAGAGGTTTGAATCAATATGTTATGTATGTGTTCAACCCTTGATGAGTAGTGTTATTTCTCCTCTCTCTTTTTCTTAACAGAAACCGAGAATATATATTAGATGGGAAAAAGGGTTGTGCACAACCATTCAGTACAAATTGTAACCAAAATTTCATAGGGGTCTGTGAAGAAAAGAAGACTGAAACAGTTATGCTTAACAGGATTTTCCTAATGCTCCTAACAAGCTTCTTCAAAGCTATCATATCCTTCGAAAGATAAATTTTTACAAACTGTTGATTTAGAAAAATACAAACAAACATCAGAGGTTAACTGAACTAAAACACTACATCTTCTTTCTTTTATACTCAAAAGCAGGATGGGTAACAGAGATTTCCTCCATCGAAAGAACACCTTGTTTCGGAGAGTCCTAACAGTGGAAGCCCTAGGACATTCTAAAAATTTTCATAACTTCCTCTTTTATGATTTCAATAGTACCCATTAACTCCCTCAGGTCACACTCATTATCGTCTATCCTGGAATCGTGGCAACCGATTTGGTTGGAAATGTACCTAATGTCCGATGTCACGTTTTTGTTTTCCTGTACGCCAACACCCACCATCTCGTAAACCCTGCGTAGATGTAATCTTCTATCTTCAAAGATGGACTTGTAGCTGGCAATTTTTGAATATCTACCCTTTTTCTCCATTATACACTTAGGGCCAGCTTTGATCGTGCATAATAGACCTTTGAACAAATACTGCAAGTGCTGCAAGCCATCTTCTTCCTGGTTCAAGGGTGCTGGGAGTTGTCATCTTCTGAGTCTGCATACAATGAATGAATAAAGGAGGAGCCTTCTCTGGATAATCTGCCCATCGTGCATGTTGGGTGGCTTCTCGGAGCCCCGAAGGACAACTAAATCTAAACTACAAGTGAATGTAGGCTTGTGGTAAGTAAGGGCATTAGACAATAAGATTCCACGCATCTTGGGTGGCGACAGATCAACACCTTGGGTTGTAGGCCATGGAGAGGGCTCAACTCCTAAGGTTTTCAACCAAGGCATAAGCCTATAGTCCTTTAAGCGATATCTAGGGGCATATTTGTGGGCCTTCATTTGGTTTTATACTCTACAATTCCTTGTGTATTTATAGCACCTTGGTTGTCTAGCTTGTCGAATGCGTCATTATTCTCCCTGAGGATATGATAAAAGAGAAGTTGTGGAGTAAGGTTTAGTTGGAAAATCCTTTCATAGATTCTTTTGCATCTTGCAAAACCATTCTTATACCCTGATCTCATCTTTTGTATAACCTGTCTTGAGTCACCAAAAACCAAAATCTTTGAAATGTGATCCTCACATGCCAGTTCCAATCTGAGGAGAAGAGAAATCCATTCCGCTTCATTGTTGGTTTGAATTCTAAGACCCCAAGAAAAGGAGTTTACTATGTTTCCTCTGGGATTAAAAATAATCCCCCCATGAACCTGCCTCCCCTTATATTTCTCCTCTCTTCCTTATTACTTTTTACATTATTAATTTGATCGTTAAGAACTAATTTCCTTTTGCTTTGAATTTTATGCATTCATGTTTCTCTTTCTATTTTGTTTTTATGTTATGCAATTTCTGAGTTTCTTTGTGATTATTTAACTTAACACTAGACATATTTGGCCATATTGTGATAGAGGGAATCAAGGAGAACAAAGATTCCACTATTATGTATCATTTGAGTGGAACCTAGCTTTGTTGGAAGGAAAACATCCCTTGGAAGGTACATGTTGTAAGATAGCTTTCAAGTAAGCATGAAAAACTTACTTTTTAAATTTTCTTTATGTTAATTGTTATATCTAAAATTTAGAAATAAAATAATTGCTTTAGTATTCCAAGTTCCTGCCATACCAAATCCAATTGAGGATATGCTTCTTCCTTATGTAAAAACAAAAGCAAATCGGTGGACCAATGTTGATCATCGTAATTGTGAACACATTTGGCGTGGTCCAAATGTAGACAAGGTAGTCTATCAGAAAATGTAGGAAGGTTCACACTTCTCTAGCTTAAAGTAGATTAGGATGGATTTTCTACATGTTGGTAAACAACAAAATCATATTCTATGAAAGCAAAATGTCGATACTCGTAAAAAAAACCAAAGAGATTCAACCTGAAAATCCTAACTTGTGTTATGCAAAGAAATTGACATGGATATTGCATTTGGAAAATCCAATACAAATAACTTTTTTCTCCCTTTGGAAAAGTCGGTGTGGTTCCCCAATCTCCCCAATCCATCTAGAAGTTGAAATAATTTAGTAGGATATAAGCCATGTTATTCACCCTTTCCTCCAACCAAGGTTTAGTAACGATGAATAAGTGGATCATCTTGATTTCTATACCTTTGTCAAGTTTGTTGCCTATATTAGAATCGATAGTAAGTAGGTGGAGGTGGTTAGTGGTGAAATCCATCTCTAAGGACGATTTAGAGAATGCTTTGACACTATGGGGGGTCTGACATCAACAAAACAAGGGTTAATTAGATACTTATTCAATTCCCAATACTCAAGCATCATGTCGCCACTGTTATAATAAGAGGTGAAACCTGAGATGAATAAAAAATTAATTTGGAGCATGAAAACATGAAATCATTAATGAATAAAACTTTGGTTAAAATGTGCAAGCTAATAACTAATTGAATAAACTAATGATTGGTCAATGTTGAACTCATTGAAATATGCATTGTTTGTTAGTAGGTATAATAAGGTCATTGTTTGACGAGTCATATCCCTTACTTTTGTGGAATAAAAGGTTTTTTTATTGATGTATTGTATCTTTTTAATGTGGTTCACTACCCCAAAAGTGGTTGGAACATGCTACATCCATAGACATAATTCCAAGGGGTTGGATAGAAGGGGCCTCACCCTGTCAGTACCAATATTGGGAAGATGACCCTGGAGGACCTAGATAATTGAACCCTCGACCTTGACCTAGTGACGAATTAGCCACGGAAGCTCCAACCAACTAAGATACCCCATGGGGATCATTGACGTATTCCATTTATTTCCAAAAGTGTATAATTTAAAGTTAAATGTCCCTCTTTGTTGACTTCTCATCTTGCCACATGTTAAGTAGTGACTAATTACGTAATAAGTTCAATTAGGCTTCTTTGTAATTATCTTTCGTATAACTATTTTTATGTTGAAAGGTGTTTTTAATGTGAAGAAGAATGGTTTAATATAAAACTAATCGAAAAATTCCATTTGCAATATGTTCTTTCATTTATTTCATGAACAGGTGTCATTTTTATCTATCCCAAGGCTTGACTAGAACCATTGACTAGTTCCTAGTCCTAGTTGACTCCTTGGACGGATATTAGTCGCATCAACTCAGTCAATAATGTGGATCATTCAATCCATCAACTCAATTGACCCTACGGATCAATCGATACATCGACTCAATCGACCCACACAATATTCTACAAGATTCATTAATCATACATTCCCTATGGAATTTGATGACTCCAACACATGTCAGACGACATTCTGAACAATCAAAAGTCACCAGTTGGATGCTATCAATGTGGCAATGATGTAATATCATATTATTCTAGTTGATAGATGAGAATATGATGGTTTCTCTCCTTAATCAAATTGTAACTGCTTCATTGTATCTGAAACACGACGACTAGCCACCCAAGCATCCCTCATATTTGTATATATCTATAAAATCCTGAACATGAAAGGGTTTCTTGTTCTTTATAACACTAATACAGATCTTGAAAGAGAAGGATTGATTGGTTACTCATGGTTCCTTCATTCAAAATCCATTCATATAAACAAGTATTTCAACTCAGTACACCTTGATACAAGGTTTTTCTTATAGACTTGAGAGATTGACGCCCTATGGATGAATACTCAATACAACTAGTTTTCACCCTTGGGAGTTTTTTGTTATCAATTCTTGACTTGCATTTTCATGGGATGGGTAATGTCTATTCCTTTGAGTCATTTATGTTTGGTTATTATCTACATTGGTTTCATTATTCAACCTAGTATATTTTCTTCTTCCATAGTAGAGCTTGATTCATTCAGCCAACTTCGTTGTCCTCCTATTGATACCCTGGGTGATATGGATCAGTGGTATCAAAGCACTCTAATCTGATATAGTTTTGCTTAAACACTAGTCACATAGTTATCAAACTTATGCATGTTCAAACATGTATGGAGCAATGTTTCCAGTAATGAACACTTTTTATTTCATGGAAAAAGGTTTCAGTTTGACTGAGATACAATTTTGTTTTGTGGCAGTGTTTATCGGATTGAGGTTGAGTGCGCCTTGTTATTTTGAGAGTCCCTTATCATGTGGAGCCATGGACTCAACTTGGGGGTGACATGAATGTTTAAATATGATGAACATGGTTGGTCTAAGGTTGGGTGGAACGTTGTCTTGTTGAAACCAATTGCCCCATATTAAGATAACTTATCCATTATTTATTTATTTATCGTAAATTTCTACTGTAGATGTGTTTATGGAATCCGATTTGTATCTCCATTATGTGGATGTAGGTGAAAACCGATAGATATGTTATCTATGTTGTTCATATGGATGTAGATGATATATTTTGAGATATTATATCTGCTCATGATTAAATGGTTGGAAATTGGTGTCGTAATTCCAATTTATTTAGTGTCATAAAATGGATTTATTAAGTGTTGCAAATATGATTTACTTGGTGTTGTAAATCTAGTTTTTATAATTAATCTAGATCTTATCTTAAGTGGTTTAAGTGGTCTATGTTAGCATGATGTATCTATGAATATTAATTTTTAACTACTTGTGCATGGATTACTCATATTTGGTTAATTTCCTTGGTTGCATTGCCTTGCATAGTTTTGCTTGGGGAATTATTTGCATTGTTTTTGTGCATATCATTTAAAATGGTTGATGGATTTAATCTGTTGGCTATTTGGTATGTTGTATTAGCCTTAGATCACCTTGTTCTGTTGTGCATTATTTAGTTTCTTCCACTCCCCTTAATGTTCAAATGATGTACCCAACCATGTGGTGTTATTTGGGGTCAGGTACATTATAGTTTAGATTGGCACGATGCATCTAAATGCAAAGCTCAGAAGACATTCTTGACATAGATGTATACCTCCAACCCAGTATTAGCTGAAAAATCCATCATGGAATCTGATCCAAAATCCTTGGCTATATTAGCATCAACTTCAACAACCCTTGCGAACTCCACCATCGTCGACGAGTAAGAAAGAGAAAAACTATTCCACACTCAAATATGGGTATAGAATAACTCGTTGCATCTGATTGTGGAAAATGGTAGTCAAAAGAAATTTTTCCCTAAAGAAATTGTGAAGAAATTGGGTCTTGTTTAGTACTCCACATTTGCAACCTTAGAACATCGATTGGATGAAGGATGGGAAAGAAGTCAAGATAACCCAACAATGCAAGATTTCCTACTTCATCAATCCTTTTCGGGATGAGGTGCTATGTGATATAGTGCCACTCTCAATAGTTGATGTATTGTTAGGGAAACATACTAATGGGTTCTAACATGGAAACTATCGGTCCAGAACACAAAAAGTGATTTTCAAAATCTACAAATAGTGCATGGGCATGGCATTCCTGAACATCAACCCTTGAGTATTAGTAACATGCCTTGGAGAATTTATCCAACAAGGCAGTAAAGAGTTTACATGTAGGAACCAAGATGTATTGCATAATATCGAGTGATTCACTTGAAAGAATTAACTTCTTCATTAGAAACGTTGTAAGGAATTTCACTTTCAGTTTCAATGTTTCCAACCATATTTAATGAATATTGGAAACTAGTTTCTTCATGGTTTGTCTCAAGATTCAAAGTGTCACTTTCCAAATGACGATTGTTGGTAGATGATCTAGTTTTGGTAATTAAATCGACCATACAATTTCATGCCCTCCTTCTAGCACAATTTCTATTGATGAGAAAACTTCCCAACATTAGAACCAAGGGACAAACTCTGAAAATATACCTATTTAGACTCTTCCCTATTTGTTTCGAAAAAATCCTTTGAATTTATGGCACAAAAACCTCTTGAAATGATTTGATAAATATAGAGAGAGAATAATTTAAATTATTTAAAAATGCTTCAAAACAATTAAAACTATTCTAAATTATTTCTTCCCTAAACTTGTCTACTAAAATCTTTTTACTAATTCCAGTAAGTAATTGAACTGATTGGTAGATTGGATTTCCAAGTTGAGGCTTTGTTTTCAAAAGTATAGGGAAACATTTGGCATACCACATCTTTGTGATACACGTTCATTGAGAAAATGGCAAGAGTGATTTTTTTAATGTGGTCCTTATTAGTTGCTTATAAGTCATGATAAAACTTGGGTAATAAGCATTCAGGATGTTTTGGTAAGTTATGGAGTGGTCTATGGAATGCTAAATGATCCTTGGCCAGCCAAGTTTGATCTTTATTTTGATTATTTCTCATGTCTAGTTCCTCAAACTAAGAGTTTTTACATTCCATATCAGATTCTTGTTTTGTCTGAGAATTTTTAGATGGTTAAGGTGAAGTAATAGAGTTAGGGGTTAGAGCAATTTGGTTTAAAGGTGACGAAATTTCAAGAAGTGATATCTCCACTAAATATTACATAGAGTGTACTAGAGTACTATCTAGAGTATTAGTAACATGCCTTGGAGAATATCTTCAACAAGGCAGTAAAGAGTTTACGTGTAGGAACCAAGTTGTATTGCATAAGATCGAGTGATTCACTTGAAAGCATTAAATTCTTCATTAGAGCAACTATAAGGAGTTTCACTTCACTTTCAGTGTTTCCAACCATATTTAATGAATATTGGATACTAATTTCTTCATGGTTTGTCTCGAGATTCAAAGTGTCACTTTCCAAAGGATGATTGTTGGTAGATGATCTATTTTTGGTAACTAAATCGGCAATACAATTTCATGCCCTCCATCTAGAACAATTCTATTGATGGGAAAACTTCCCAACATTAAACTAAGGGATAAACTCCAAAAATATACCTATTTAGACTCTTCCCTATTTGTTATGGAAAAATCTTTTGAATTTGCGGCACAAAAACCTCTTGAAATGATTTGATAAATATAGAGAGAGAATAATTTAAATTATTTAAAAATGCTTCAAAACAAACAAAACTATTCTAAAATATTCCAAATATAATTCAAGAAACATGGTTTATATAAACAGAAAAATAATGAATAATTTCAATTATCTAATAATGCTTAAAAAAATAAAATTATTATAAAATATTCCGAATATAATTCAAGAAACATAGTTAATTAATATTTTTTATCTTCAAATCTAAAAATTAATTCTACACCATTTTCAAAGTTAAATAGCTATTTTTTTATAATCAAATAAAAAAAAATCATTTTTACTTGAAAACAAAACGTATTTCTATTTTAAATAATCAAAATTTTGTAAAAAACAATATAAGAAATATAAACAATACTTCATAATAATATAAAATAAACAAATTTGGACGATCTTGATATCGCGTTCTGCTGGAGCCTGCACGCTAGGGAAAGTTCGTAGCTGAGAGAGTGCAGTTATGGCGGCGCCTAGGGGAGGGGAGGCCCCCCCCACCCCACCGAGTTCGGACGAGGATGCCTTCAGAAGGCTCCTCTCTAGCAGAGGGAAGAAGTCCACTATCCCGGAGATTCCGAAATTGATTAAAAAGCTGGAGGAAATCCCTGAAATTGCCCTTCCTGAAGAAAAACCAATGAAAATAGCTCTGGCCCTGGCTAAGCGAGGTTTAGTGGGTCAGTTCATGGGGTTATGGCCTTCCACCAAGACCACAGATGACTGGATACAGAGGAACTAGAAGCCCAATCTGAAACATGGAGTAACTTGCTACCCAGTTGGGAGAGGATTTTTTGTCTTCGAATTCATATCAGAAGAAGACCGGGACTTGATTTTTAGAAATGGCCCCTACTTCATGGGGACGCAAGGCCTTTACTTGAACAAATGGATGCCGGACTTTGACCCCACGGTCGATCTTCCCAAAGAGGTGCCAGTGTGGTTCAGGCTTCCCAATCTCCCGGTGCATTGCTGGGACTTCGAGTCATTGCAGAGAATAGGGAACGGAATCGGCCGCTTCATCGACAAAGCTGACAACAAAGGACAATACACATGCGCCAGAATCTGTGTTGAAGTGGACCTTGAAGCCGGCCTCCCGGGGGCAGTAAAGTTAACAGTTGGATCTTGGACCCATTATCAGAAACTGGACTATGAGCACCTGCCATTCAAGTGCAAAAATTGCCAAGAGCACGGCCACTTCCAAAGGCACTACCCCAAACTAGCCGAGGGGAAAGAAGATGCGGAAGGCTGGCAGAAAGTAAAGAAAGGGAAAACCTCTAATAGTACCAAAATCAAGGAGAAAGCGACCCAGGAACCTCCAAAGTGAGGCATCTCAAAATCCAACCCTCAAGAAACCCCTAATGAAGCTCAAACTCCTACCAATGCTCCAGAAAAGGAAGAAGTTAGGGCATCACAAGGCCCAATCATCTCAGCCCCCCACCCTGCTATCCCCAGCCCGTCAAAGAAGCCCATAAGCTTGGGATCAGAAACAGGAGCTGAATCATCAGAGGAAGGAGATACTGAAGTAAGCAGCCCATCAGGCACCCCAAATCAACCAAAGCGGGGACGGAAAACTGAGAAGAAAAGAAGGGAAGAGCAGTCCTATAAGGATGTGGTCCAAGGCTCACAGCATACCATTCCAGAAATGATGAACACCAGATCCGGAATGAAACTTGGGAAAACCCCGAAAGGGGGCCATCCCCCTCAACCTGGTAAATAATGCAGTACGTCTCCTGGAACTGCAGAGGACTAGGCAGCACCATAAAAGAAGAATCCATAAGGGATTTAGTAAGAGCAATGACACCGGAAGTCCTCCTAATCCAAGAGACGAAATTGGAGGAGGAGGCTCTCCTCCGAGCAAGTAGTTCATTCTGGAAGAAAGGCTCGGGCAGGGCTGTGAGTGCAAGAGGAGCATCGGGAGGTCTAGCAACGTTCTGGGACTCTACAAAGCTCGATCTTATAGAAGAAGAAGGAACCATTCATTGGTTATTCACCAAGTTGCTCCACAAAGAATCCGGCCTCTCTGTAAGTATTTTTAATATGTATGTTCCTGTCTTGCACCCAGAGAAAAAAGAGTGCTGGGACTCCTTAAAACTTTTTCTTAATCAGCATAATCCTGAAAATTTAATAGTTGCCGGGGATTTAAATGTTACTCTTGCTTTGGCTAAGAAAAGAGGGGGATCGATTGTCCGGGACCCTGCAAGAGAATGGGTGGAAACTTGATGCTGGATTGGGATCTTGAAGATATCATCCCTGACAGTGGGAAATTTACTTGGTCCAACAAAAGGATAGGGCCTGGCCATATAGCTTCTTGCCTAGACCGCTTCCTTATCCATTCCTCCTTCCTTACTCTTGGACTCATTGCGACCTCCAAGATCCTCCCGCATTATACTTCTGACCATAAGCCAATCTCGCTTTCCCTCTTTCCCAGAAAAAATTTAGGTCCCATCCCCTTTCGGTTCAGCCCAATCTAGGTAAATCTGGAAGGCTTCCATGATATTGTGTCCAATTCCTGGAAACATCCTACTTATGGTTCCCCCTTCTATGTCTGGGAAAGTAAACTCAGAAGACTCAAAGCTGATCTGAAAGCTTGGGCCAAAGGCCTAAGATCCCCTACGGATGAAAGGAAAAGAGCTCAGAAGGCCTTGGAACGGCACCAACTAATCTTGGAAGAGTCCTCGGTCACTCTTGCCTTGCTTAACCGGGAGGCTGAACTTCAAAGGAATTATCACAAAGCTTGTAGAGAGGAGGAAATCTACTGGAGAACCAAGTCAAGAACGCTTTGGCTCCAAGCTAGAGATAAAAACACAACTTTTTTTCACAAGCAAGCTTAGGCCAGGAAAAACTACAACTCCATCAATGAAATACAAATGCAAGACCAAGTTATAACGGATTTCAATGGAATCAAGGAGGCTGCCCACTACTATTTCAAAAACCTCTATTATGCTCCGGATTTGAATCTGGTGGACCCAAAGTCCTACCCTCTCTCAGAGATTCCAAGCTTGATTAATGATGAGGATAACCAGTTGTTGAACAGCTCTGTAAGTATTCGGGAAATCAAGAAAGCCCTTTTTAAAATGGAACCGGAAAAAGCTCCTGGGCCGGATGGATTCACAGCTCGATTCTACATTTCTTGCTGGGACATCATCAAATCGGATTTGTACATAATGGTTAAGAAGGCTCAGAACTGCTCCAAGCTGGGGGCAGCACCAATTCCTCATTCTTGGCCCTTATTCCAAAAGAAAAAGGAGCCAGGAATTTCAGCAGATTTAGGCCTATATCCCTCTGTAACACGGGGTATAAAATTGTTACCAAAATAATGGCTAACAGACTTAAAAAATTCTTTCCAAAATTGATCCCGGAAAATCAAGGCAGGTTTGTAAAAGGAAGACAAATTCTGGACAATATTATTCTAGTTCAAGAAGCCATTCATACCAGCTATAAAAAAAAGGAAAAAGGCATGGTAGTAAAGCTGGATCTGGCTTGTGCCTTTGACAGAGTCAGGCATGATTTCCTTTTTGCAGTCATGAGCAACTTTGGGTTCAATCAGAAATTTATAAACTGGGTTAAAGCTTGCATATCAGCCCCTTGGATCACTCCGTTGGTTAATGGACGTCCCACCAGCTTCTTCAGGGCCTCAAGAGGCCTGAGGCAAGGCTACCCTCTTTCCCTAGTGCTCTTTGTTCTCCAAGCTGTTGTTCTAAGCTTCCAACTAAACAGAAATCTCCAAAACAGATCTCTTTCAGGCATCAGAGTTGTCCCAAAGGTTAAGGATGTCAATCACGCCCAATTCGCGGATGATACCCTTTTATTGGGTGCAGCCAATCTCAATACAGCCAATAAATTCAAAGCAGAACTGGACTTCTACAAGAACAACTCCGGAAGTGAAATAAATTACCATAAAAGCAAGATCTATGGCTGGAATTGTACTCCCCGGGAAATGCTGGAGATATACCGGATTCTCGAAATGGAAGGCCTTACAACCTGGGATACCTTTACTTATTTGGGAATTCCAATCTTTAAGGCTTCCCCTAAATTTATCACTGGCTGCCCCTGCTGGACAAGATAAAAAACAAAATCCACGCGTGGGGAGCAAAATGGCTCAACAAAGCAGGTAAAGTAATCTTGATGAACTCTGTCCTTGCTAGCCTTCCTATCTATCATTGTTCAGTCCTTCTAGCTCCCAAAACCATAACAAACAAGATTAATGAGCTGCTCCGTCGCTTTCTCTGGAAGGGTGGCAGAAACAATGAAAAGAAGCTGCATCTGGTGAGCTGGGACAAGGTCACTAAGTCAAAAAGAGGGGGGTCTTCAAATCAGATATGTGTCCACCCAAAACCTTGCCATGGGTGGAAAAATTATCTGGAATATGATCACTGGGAAAAGAACCTGGAGCAAACAAATTCTCAAGAAAAAATACTTCACGGGAGATAAGGAAAGATGCTTGGAAAGGGCCACATAAGTGCATAAAGGATCCCCGATCTTCTCACTCTGCAAAAAGGCTCTCCCGCATTTCATCTCAAAGCTCACCTGGATCTCGGGAAATGGAGCAAAAATTCAAATCTGGGATGACTCTATTCTTGGAGATCAGCCCCTTAATGGAGTCAACGATTTGGAAAATATTAAAGCTTGGCTCCAAGCCAATAATTGCAGCACCCTGTGGGACATTTCATCTTGGAAAAGTGATGACAACAAAGCCTGGGAAAGTTGGAATTTGGGTGATTATCCAAACGAGCTTCAGGAGGAAGCACTGAAACTGTTGGATCTCCTTCAGGGGAAATCGCCCATAAGTGCCAGAGCAAGAGATAAACGTGGCTAGGGCTCACGATCTGGATTTTATACTGCAGCTGCTGGTTATGTTGCAATTCTGGAAATTCCTTAGGTCCCTCCAAATCCTGGACCGTGGAAAGCCCTCTGGAATTTTCAGTCAATCCCAAAAGTTGACATTTTCATTTGGACTTTGCTCCATAACGGTATTCTGACCACCGATAACCTCAGGAGAAAAGAATGGGCGCTGCCATCACGTTTCCCACTCTGCAACTGCGCTGAGGAGACAGCCGAGCACCTCTTCATCTACTGCGAGTTCACCAAGGAAGTCTGGAAAATCATGCTTTGGCCCATCGCTGTTAGTTTACCAGGTTCTATTATGGAGCTTATCAGTTGCTGGATTTCCCTCTCTCCCTTTAATTTGAGCAAAAAAAACCTTCTCAAGACCATGTGGATGTGGACTCCTAAGTTCTTATGCTGGAAAATTTGGCTGGAGAGGAACAATAGAGTCTTTAAAGAGACCAGCAGACTCCCTCTTCAAGTGGCTGTAAAAGCTAAGATCATGCTTTCAGAAGCTTTAAATTCTAAGCTAGAAATAAGCAACACGGCCACCCTCTCTGCTGAAGAAGAGCGTTGGGTGAAGGAGTTCCATCTGAATCTTCAAAGCAAGGAAACCAGCAAACCTCTTCAAAAGGCGAATTGGGAAATTAGGCTAGAAGAAGAAGAATTCATTAAGTGGAGATCAGCTCTTGACGAATGGTGTCTTTTCTTTGACGGGGCCTCGAAAGGGAATCCCGGTCAAGCTGGGGGAGGAGGCATCATTCTTGAACCATCCGGCAATCTCCACCTGTCCTATGCTTGGGGACTTGGTCTCGCCTCCAACAATCAAGCTGAGTATCTGGCATTGTGGTAGGGTCTAAGTCAAGCGAGGAAGTTGAATATTCAAAAGCTCACTATTTTTGGCAACTCTAGATTGATTATTAAAGCATTACGCTCTAAGAAAATGCCAACGGATATCAATCTCGCCCAAATTTACAAGAAAATTCTTCTCCTTTTGTCTCATTTCAGAACTGTCAAATCCCATCATGTTCTAAGGCAGTTAAATAGTCTGGCGGATGCTGAAGCCAATCGAGGCACTCTGCTGAATAAAAGCCAGCTGATAATTAATGGAGAAATTTCAAATGACATGATTCCCTAAGGCTAAAGCTGCTAGCCTGCTGCATTATGTAGGCCCTTAGATTTGAAGTTGATAATTTTGATGAGATCAAACTCAGCATTTGTCACAGGCAGCAAGATGAAGAGGAAGTTCAGCATAGAATATTGGAATATGTATTGTAAGGCCCAGGCAGCCCTTTTGCCAGACTATTAATAAAATTCTATCCGTTTTCGTTAAAAAAAATATAAAATAAACAAATTTAAGTTATTATATATAGCATAAACAAATTTAATTTCTTATGTAGCATTCACTTTTTCTTTTTTTTTTGACAATATAAAGAATAATCCACATGCCACTCTACATAATAACAACTTTCTCTAGTTATAAACTCTAGATAAGAACAATTTTCTCTAGTTATAAATATCTTTATTAGAATGTTAGAAAGTATTTACATAAAATTCTTTATAAAAAAGCCCTTTAGTGTTTTCGAGTCTTTTTATACATAAAATTAAAATCTAGTTAAAATATCTAAGTTATCACACTTCCAAAAATTTCTCAATCGTATAAGTATTTTACATTTATACATAAATCAATACGGTGGGAAAAATGTTGTCTTTGTAAGACCCACATAGATTTTTTTTTTCTCTCTTAATTAGTGGTATCTTCTTTGCTTCTTCAGTACAAAAGTATTTCAATTGAGTGTTATCTTCTTTACTTTCTCCGTACAATTTTTTTTTAATTGACTTTTATATATAAAAGACATTTCTTGAATACATGGTCTACTTTATTTAAGTGATTTTTTAAAATAATTCACTACTTGATCAATTGAGTGAAGGTTTTCAGGGGGCTTAAGAAAAGGAAGTTGGCATTGATCAATGGTATCTTCAATAAAACTTTATATTTTCATACAAGCTAACTATTCAACTTATATATTGTTTTATGGCTCAATAACTTAAATCTCACCCAATCTTATAATATTTTTTTCTGTTTTTAAATTATGATGCAACGAGGCCTTCTTTCATGTGCTTTTGGATCTTCTTCTGTTTTTCTTAATGTTTCATTTCATGTAATATTTTCTTTATACAACACTAAGAGATGCAAACTTAATCCTTATAATTGAAAAAATATTTCATAAAAATTACTTTTTACCTAAGCATTTGACTCATCATCTTCTAAAGCATATTTGATGTGAGTCTGATTGGTATTGAACTAACCTGTTATTTAAAGCACACAACAAAAGCACAAATACTCAACTCAAGACACAAACAAGATTCCAAAAAAGTATGGCTTTCTATTTATTTTCAAATCAATTACATAGGTAATTTTATAACACAAAGTCAATGCTTTATTTTAGTCGGTGTCTTAGTCGACTGTTATCCTTCCATGCTCAGCCAAATTTCAAAGAGGTGCGACAACCCTTTCTCTCATCCAAAACTTATATTTATACTTGTTTCCTACCTCAAATTCCCACTCAATCCTCCTTCTATAAGCCTCTCAACGCTTCTTGGTAAAACTCATATACATTAAATCCTCATCTACCACTTCTCAACTTATCTTGCCACGTGGGGTACTTCAACAATCGCCATAGATGTGCAATAACTACTCTAACTACTCCCTCAACTGCACATTATTCTATCCTAGTTGGCTCATCGACCACTCTTCATCGTCATCGGATCAGGTTCTGACTTCCTTAAGCTCCGTCAGTTGATTCTTTGTCGATCTTTGAGTTATCGAATCTTTCAAGTGATCTTCTTTCATCAACCATGATTGGTTGGTATTTCCACGCCTAACCCTCATCTACTACCTCTAGGATTAGACTACCCATCATTCACTTGTATGGAGGTCATTGACCACCCTCTAGAAAATTTTATCCATCCTAACTTTGACTGGTCGCCTTGGGCCTCGATGCCCCTGCATTATTCCCCGTGGGTTGGAAAGAACTCCGCTCACGGTTATGCAGTTCCTTGAGCTTCACTTCTAAAATCCATGTCACTTATTCTAGACGTTTATGCTTCCATCAGACCAACTACTATTTCTTCTCTTGACTCCTCATTCTTTTGACCTCTCGTTCGTCGAGCACTTCTGCAACCTCTTATGCTAGCTAGACTCGTATCTTCTCATATCAATCTATAATAATTTTACCTCCACTTATTGGCCCTTCTTCATATCTGTATAAGTTAAAAACATTAAAATTAAGTGATATATCCATTCCTTCTAGTAATTCCAACAATAAGCATTATCTAAAATATTCTTTAAGATCTTGTACTTTAGTTTCAACTTGTTATACGTTCCTCATGGGAACCTGTCTTTTCTCAGGTGCATGTACACTAAGACACCTTATAAAAAGATTGCAGTCATCTCTTCCAGTCTACTCGAAGCTTGTAAGTGGTGTTTATTTTCTCCAGTTGTTTCCTTACCTTCTCGTACACTTATTTCATATGGTCGACAAATGACTATGTGTCTACACTCTTTGATGCCCCTGTCGGCAGTCTCATTAAGTCGACAACTCCATGCAGAATTATCCCTTGTACAATATGGAATGGACTCATTCTATTCAACCTATTCATAACTTTGTTGTACATAAATCCTTCCTGTGCTAACACATTCAACTAGAGCTTCAGTCGATCGAAGTCAAGCATCTCATCAAATTTCCCAAACTCTTGTTCATGACTTCAGTTTGCCCATCAGTCTGTGGATGGTATGAAGAACTAAACTACAACTTTGTGTCAAACTTCTTCCACAAGGTTCTGCAAAAATTACCCATAAAATTGGTATCTCTGTCCAAATTGATACTCTTTGGCAATCCATGCAATATCACGACTTCTTTGAAAAATAGGACAATTATGTCTATGGAATCACTTGTCTTCTTGCAGGGAATAAAGTGTGCCATCTTTGAAAATCTATCTACTACCACAAAAATGGAGTCGTTACTTGTCTGTGTCTTCGACTTTCGAAGCACAAATCCATAGTTATGTGTTCCCATGAAACGATCAACATTGGAATAGGTGCATACTATGAGCACTGAAATTTACAGATCAAAATTTTAGTTTCTGGCAGTATGTTGACCGGAAAATCCAAAAGAGACGCTACCAAAATATTCCCCAGTATTTCTCACAAAATATTTGATTTTATTGCCAATTTTGGGTAGACTTTTCCATTTCCAAAAACCTTCTATCTATAGAGTCTTGCCATTTATTTTTCATTATTTGTTTTTAAATCTATATTAAACCAAGATCTCTCCTAATTATTGAGTCTCCTATTTTGCCAAGACTTGGTCTAGTGTATTAGTGTATTAAGGTTCAAAAGTTTGACAAAAATATAGTTGCCATTTATTTTTCATTATTTGTTTTTAAATCTATATTAAACCAAGATCTCTCCTAATTATTGAGTCTCATATTTTTCCAAGACTTCGTCTAGTGTATTAGTGTATTAAGGTTCAAAAGTTTGACAAAAATATAGTGTATTAGTGTATTAAGGTTCAAAAGTTTTTGTATTAGTGTATTAAGGTTCAAAAGTTTGACAAAAATATAGTGTATTAGTGTATTAAGGTTCAAAAGTTTGACAAAAATATATTGAGATCTTATACTCAATTTCCCCTTCCAAGTAACCATTGATTCCAAACGAACCCTCTCCACACCACGTCACAAGTGTTCACACCAATGGAGAAAACAACACGATAATGTAGTCTTGAAACAAGTGTTTATATAAAATGAAAATGTTTGTATGGTGATTTGTATATGGGATATATCCCATGAAGCCAATGAAGACACCCAACAAAAACACCAGCGATGCATCAGTGGTGAGAAAAAACATTCCCAAGGGCCCTCTAGTTTGCAAATCCAAATCACATAGTGATTAAAGCCTAAGATAATCCAAGCTTGGACACCACAGTCATCACCACAAGCATCAAAGAAAGACTAATGCAAGTGTCACGGAAAATGTCAAAGAGGCATATTGGGATATTTAAATTTGTCCAGATAGAATTCACACCATGTTTTATTAAAAATATTTAAATTTGTTGTCACAGTTAGATTGATATCATATAACTTCAAAAAGTGATCAAATATGCCAAGTCACAGTTCCAGATGATGGTGATGTCCAAGTATACAAGCCACTCCCCATAGAAGATATCAAATAGTACACTATCAATTTGTAGCACAGGTCAACCAAATTTGAGTGATTGATTTTGGGACCACCAAGCATTGAGAATGACACCAAATTCTCTCCACAAATGCTTGAGTTCAAGTGTTGAGTGTGTCAAGGGGGTACTTAATCAGTCCAATGTTAAAGAAGGATTTTGTGACCTGGATATTCTCATTATCGATTCAATATGTCTCATAAATACTTGTTTATCATTAATTAATTTTATGATTGAAGAAAGTATTTGTATTTTATTATCTTGATGCGCGTAGTGGGAAGTTATATGATTAGGTTGTTTCTAGGTGTGATCCAATTGTCAAGTGAAAACATGTAGGTGTTGAAAAGGGTATTTTACGAGTGTCATTCCTTATAATGCTAGCTGATAGTGTACTAGCATGTGTTGAGAATAATACCTGAGAATGCAAAAATGACAAGAGCATCTATGGGGAAATATATCTAAAAGTATAAGTGTAGAATCACCCATGTGGTAAATGCCCAATTCCAAATGCTCTATTTGAAGTCCTCAAAGAACACATAATATACAATATACCATTATGCAAGAACCGGTTCAATACTGGTTCATTTTGAAGAAAGTTTTAAAGGTTTGACATGCATCTTTATAAATAAGATCATGATATCTACAGCAAGAATCATGATGGGAACTTTCAATTTCGGACAAAATTGGATGAATTTGAAGATTCTAAGTTAGAAATGGTTCAAGAATATTTATTGGCATATATCTACAATATTCAACACTTGTTCAAGTCTCCTAGTAGATTGAGATCAATGATAAGAAGGATATTCAAGCACGGTCAAAGTTGTTACCTAATAGATAGGATTACAACCAATTCCTGATATTTTTTTGGTTCCAACACACTTTCAATTGTTTTATTTTGGGTAAAGAAGGATCTTCGATCCTCTTTATTTGTAATGATTTCCTATCTGTAGGATTGGATCTCTATGCTCTATATATTGTATATTTTTAAAAATGTAGGGGGTTCAGCCTGTGAGGCTGATAGTTGATGAGGGTCTAGAGCCATACATTGGAAGTTTGAAGAGAAATGCTATGTTAATTGTCTTTTGGAGACTTGTAATATGAAGTGATGTTTTATATGCTTTAATACATGTTCTAGCTTTCTTTCAATCTGAAAGTTGTGCATTTTTGTTTAAATTGATTATGGCCATGAATCCTTCAATAATAATGTTTTTGTTATAAATGCTCATGTTGTGATTTAGTTTTTATGATTCGATGTCTATAATATTTTTCTGGATATGGTGCTTTAGGTTGATATAGGAATGAACTATTAGTTCCCTATATTACCCATTAGCTTTGAACGATGGTCATCATTTATATGTTTCTTCCTCTGTCTCGTTGTCCACTGTTTATTTTCAAATCTTGATATGATTAGGTTGTCTTATGATTTACTTGTTTTTTAATCAATCTCTTGACCCATTACACAACCACCAATCCTAGAATTCAAATCCCAAACCTTGAGGTGCCTAAACTTTGTGTTTTAGCAGTCAAGTGCAAACTTAGGACTACAACATACAATCTCGTATTTTGACTTCTCCCTTTGGCATGATGGCATATCCTACAATGATGTACCCATGTCCTCGTATCCATCACCAATCGTGGCCAATAATATTTATCCTTGACCAACTCCTTGGTCTTGTCAATGCCAAAGTGTCCTATCAGTCCTCTATTATGTATCTCTCTTATCAAATTTTCCTGGACTGATCCTTTGGTAATGCACAATTGATGTCCTCTAAACAAGTATCCTTCTTGGATGAAATAATCCAAGTATGGAGTTCTGTCGAAACTCCATGGATCCTTCAACACCTTCCATGCCTCAATGAAATATTTGTTGACTTCATAGTCGTCCTTTATCGACTCTAACCATGTCGACTGAATAATTGTCGTTCCCAACAATGCAAATCTTCGACTCAATGCATAAGTGACTTTATTGGTCTTTCCCGACTTTTGTTTCAACACAAATGTGTAACTTTTAAAAACTTGACCCACTTCATATTCCTTTAGCTCAACTTGGTTTGATTATTCAAATACCTTAGAGACTAAAATTCAATGAACAAAACAAATTGCTTGAGTATCAAATAATGCCTTCACTTCTTCAATTCTTGTACAATGGCATCGATCTCTTGGTCATAGACCAAGTACTTTTTCTTGGCATCATCCAAATTTTCACTAAATAAAGCAATTGGTCGGTCTTCCTAACTCAACATTGTTCCAATTTCCAATCCACTTGTGTCATATTTGACCTGAAATTCCTTGTCGAAATATGTGAGAGCTAGAATTTATCTCTTCATAACCTTTTTCTTCAGCTTCTAAAATGCTCGTCAGGAATCTTTCATCCACTTGAACTCGCCCTTCTTAAATCACGTTGTCATAGGTGCACATATCTGGCTAAAATGTCTAATGAATTTCTTAAAAAAACTAGAAAGTCCATGAAAACTTCTTACCTCCATGGCATCATCAGTTCATGCCACTTTAGGATTATATTCACCTTCTTGGGGTCCATCTTCAGTCTGTGGATGGAAATTATGAATCCCAGATACACCAATTCCTTCTGCATGAAGGAACAATTCTGCAAATTCACCAGCAACTTTTCTTGACTCAACCTTTGTAGTACTTGTCTCAAATGAGTCAAGTGTTCCTCCTTGGTATTTCTAAAAATCATAATGTTGTTGAGGTAGACAACAATGCAATTTCCCATAATGATTTTAAAACTTCACTCATCATCCTCATGAATGTACTTGCCGCATTGGTTATCCCAAATGGCATAACCAACCACTTATACAATCCTTCCTTAAATCTTGAAGGCTAGCTTCCACTCATCACCTTCTAATAACCTGATCTGGCGATATCCACTCTTTAATTTGATCTTGGTGAAGTATGTCACTCCACTCTAGTAGTCGATCAAGTCGTCCATCCTTGGAAATGGAAATCTGTACTTGATAGTGATCCTATTGATGACCCTTGAATTGCTACATATACTCCACTCCCCTCCTTTCTTTGGTGCTGGTAAAACTGGTACTGCTCATGGAATCAACCTCTATCTAATCATCCCTCTATCCAAAAACTCCTAGACTTGTTGATTCAACTCGAAATTCTTAGTCGGCATCATTCTGTGTGGCACCTTATTCGAAAAAATCGATCCTGGAATCAAGTTGATATGGGGTGATATACTCCTAGTCGGAGGTAATCCCATTAGCATCTCATCGACCATTATTCCCTTGAATTATGATAGTACCCTTCTAACTTCAATTGAGATATTATCTGTTAGTTTGTCGATGCTTAGACCCTTTGGAATGGCCATGAAGCAATATTATTGCTTATTTTCCTCCTTTAGGTGTAATATCCCGATTTTGACCCCAATTGCATTAAAATTGTATATGATGTAAATATTGTTATTTAATCATGGTGAGGAGCTCAAGGCCAAGGCCCCACCATGGATTTATCTTTTTATGTATCGGCAATTAAAATTGATACCTATGTTTTCCGTGCTAGCCAGGCACAATATAAATTGAAAACATCATGTAAACATGCAATTTAATAAGCTACCCACAACTAGTTATGCAATGCAATGCAACAAGAGATGGGGGCATGATTTCACAAGGAATAGGGAGGGAAAATATTCAAACCCTTGATCCAATAGGGTAAATCCAAATGTCAATGGGAGAACCCATAAATCTGTCATCTACCTTTTTTGTCTTATTCACCCAATCATTTATTTCTTCCAGAAATTGGTTGAGGTAGTTAATGCCTTGGAAATGGAAGAGTATGGCAATCAATTTCGTATTGTGGAAAGCCATCAGTTTTGGGAAATCAAATTTTAACTCATGGGGCAAGAAAAATCCAAGAAATGGCTTCCCATTCCATTATTCACCCATGTGTTTCTCTTCCTCATGCAGTTGGAGCTAGCTGGGGTGTTTTCCCTCATGATTTCTACATTTTCCTTCATTTTCCATGGCTAGGAAATTCATTTTTGGTGTTGCACAGTAGATGGGATAAGAGATCCATGAAGTGGGGGTTTGAAGAGGCCTTTTTTTTCTTGTGAAGCCCATAGACGTTTCAGAAATCGAATTTTCTCCCCAATGGTTGACTTCCCCATCTGAAATTTCATTTTTGGTTGCCAAACATTTTTCTACAAACCCAACATTTGTATTTTTTGTTGTGTGCATCCTTTTTTTGGTATGAGCTGTAATAGGAGTGGAAGAGTCCCATAATTGGCTTGATGAATCTAGTGAAGAGAGGAACCTCACAAAAAGATCAAGAGGGGTTGTCTATTCTTCTATGCATACCCTGAAGAGCACTGGAAGGGAGGCATGGCCTGAGGGACTGTGTAACAATGAAGGGGATACTTCCTTGTGTTGGGTGTATAGGTATTATGGAGGCCAAGCTAGATCTTGTGCAGGTTTCCATAGCTCTGTGGTTGAGCTCACTAGCTTAACAATTCATCCTTTCCACCTCCTTAGCAGCCTAATAAACCCAACTGTATATTGCTTGGTTGAATTTTGATGTGTATGTGGTTATGTGTGAGCCTGTTGTTCCCTAGTTCCTTGTGGAAATCATGCCCAACTCGGAGGTGGAAGTGGTGCTGAGAGATTGATGAGCACGTTGGCCTATGGTTGGGTGGAACATTGCAGCGACATAGCTAGTTGTGGGACTGCTCTTTTACAAGATAAGTGCTCTCTTGTATTTTCTGTTTTAAATACTACAATGTATTTGTTTAACGAAATATTATGAACATATTGAGTGTGTTGAAATGTATTTGCTTCCGTTGTATATACATGTATTATGCATCTATACATGTCTTTTATTTCAATGCATTTATGTTCATGGGGCTAGATCCCTGGTTAGATAGGCAAATCAGTCGAGTCGCGTCCCCTCTCTCTCAGCGAGTAGAGGGGAGGGGACGTGACAACATGGTATTAGAGCTATTGGTTGCATCATTGGACCTGAATGGGCCAAGATGAACAATTGACAGAGGTTATATTAGCCACTTTTGAGAAGCAAAAGAAAGAAAATTTTCTAAGTGTATTTGAAAATTTCGTCTGTCTGTGTCGGCTGAGTTAGTCGAGTTGTGCCGACACATGTTGGCTGAGTTAGTCGAGTTTTGTCAATACATGTCGGTTGAGTTGGATGAGTTGAGCCAATGAGAAAGAGAAAAAAATTCAATTTTTTTTCTAAGTGTTCATATTTCTATGTCAGCGATAATTGTCGAGTTCGTCGATGCATGTCGGACAACTTTGGCGAGTTTGGCGACACATCGAAAGAAATTGGAAAGTTTGCCGACAAAGGAAGAAAAAAAATTTCAAATTTTTTCTAAGTGTTTAAAGTTTATGTGTTGGCTGAGTTGGATGAGTTGCGTCAATGCGTGTCAACGTGAAAGGCTGAGTTGAGCCGATGACAGAGAAAGGAAGAAAAAATTTCAGAAAATTTTTCTAAATATGGACATGTCGGCAAAACTTGGGGAGTTTTGTCGATGCATGTCAGAAGAACTGGGCAAGTTTCCTCGACACATGTCACCCAAACTCAGTGAGTTTTGTTGATATGTCGGAAGAAAACGACGAGTTTTGCCGATGCTTCGGAAGCAAAAGCGGAGTTTTTCCGACACCTGTCGGAATAAATTGGTAAGTTTTCTGAGGAAGAAAGAAAAAAAAATTCTAAGTGTCGAAATTTCCATGTCGAAGAAATGGCCGAGTTTTGCCAATACATGTCAAGAAAACTCAGCGAGATTTGCCGACACATTGGAGGAGAAAGCGTAGTTTTTTCGATACATTGGATAAACTGGGCGAGTTTTGTCGATACGTCGGATAAATTCAGCGAGTTTTACTGATGGCATCAGAAGAAAAAGCTGAGTTCTGTTGACACATCGAAAGGAAAATTTGAGTTTTTCCAATCAGTGCAAGAAGGTGAGTTTTGTCGATACGTGTCAAAAAAACTTGGCGATTTTTGCCGATACGTCGGAAGAAAAAGGAGATTTGTGCCGACATGTCAAATAAACTCGACGAGTTCATCAATCGGAGGAAAAAGCTGAGTTCGTTGAAACAGAGAATTTCAGCAGTTTTTCAGTGGGATCTGAAGGTGCCAGAAAGTTCAGAAATGGTAGTGAACTTATGCGCCAGATTGCGTGAAATTGAAATATTTACAAAAAAAAAAAAACGAGGGTGCTTCCCTTGACCCGCCCTGCAGTGGAGAAAGCCACAAGGGGGAAATCCCCCTTGACCCCCTTCGTCCCCTTGATAAAGCCGTTGATTGTGAGAAAAGTATATGTTTTGACAAGTTATCAATATAGGATTTTTCCAAATGAAGGTAAGAAATTTATAAATTTCTATGAATATCATGCAGCTAACAATTGTGTTGATGAACACATTTTGCAGAATTATAGTCACATCAAAGGCAACATTCCACATAGTGCAGTTTGGAAAATTTGGTCTTGGTTGGGCCAAGAAGATGATCATCATGAATGATGCACAAGATCCCTATGAGCTCGAGGTAGATTCCATGGGAGAAAACATACAGGTTCAGAATGCTGAAACATAATCCAATAGGAGAATAAATCAAGAGACTCCCCCAGATATTGCATCCACCATGAGGATCCTAAGGGTGGAGTTGCAAAGCTACATAGAATATAATGAAAGGATGATTAAAGCTCAAGAAGAAAAAAATCACTTGAATGCATCCATGCTACAGAGTTTGACAGACATCCAAAGGCAGATAAACTCTGGGCATCAGAAAACCAATCCAGAAGGGAGTGGTAATAGTTCAAGGAGGAATTCCCACAAGAGGACCAATAGCTCAAGAAGAGTTCCTAGAGGTAGAACCCATACTCCAGAAATATCTTCTAGTGGATCCTATGACTCTAAAAGAATCCATTAGGGGTTCAATCTCTTCATCTCACAGGAGAAAGAGTAAGAGCCATTACAAGAACAATTCATATGGGGAATTTAAGAGGCAAAGCCTCCTACATTTGATGGTGAGGTAAAATCTGGTCAAGAAGATGAAGCTTGGCTTCTTGGGATGAGAAAGTATTTCCAAGTCCAAGACTACTTTGGAAATATGAAGGCAAGGATAGCCATCTTCAACTTAAATGGAAGAGCATCGATATGGTGGGAACACCTCAGGAAAGTGAAGAAGATCAATGAAAGAAGAATTGTGTGGAAGAAATTCAAGAAATATTTCAAGCAGAAGTACCTCTATGATAAGTACTATGATGACAAGATTAAAGAGTTCCATGAGCTGAAATTGAGACAATTGACCATGGAAGAATATGCAAACAAATTCCTGTAACTACTGAGGTATGTCAGGTATATTCGAGATGATAAGGTGAAAATCCAGCGTCTTCTAAGTGGGATACCTTGGCCATATAAAGATAGGATTGAGTTTGATGAACCTCGAACCCTAGAAGAGGAACTAAGGAAGGCCAAGTATTTCTATGATCAAAACAAAAGCAAACCTTATCTCCATAAGGCATGGAAGGATGTTGGGCAATAGGGCAGACCCGGGTTTAATCCTTTAATGCGCACCAACAAAAGACCCACAGAGTTGGCCCTTTCAGCAACAACCTGCGCGCAGGTTGCAGTCTCACCCAAAACAGCTATGGGGGTGCCGTAGAATCAGGTTTCTGCAAGCAGAGAGGGGGATTACTGTACCTTAGCCTTTTAATAACCTTATTAATCAATAATTACAAGCTTTACCATTCATTCACATACAACTTCGCAAATAAATAAACAGTCGTGACTTGCTCAACCCACTACAGGGAATTCACAGTGAAGCTAAATGTTAGCAGCGATCTAACTTATCAGATGTATACAGTTATTAATGCATAAAAGAAACAGAAACAGAAACAGCACAAGAAACCACAACACCGGATATAACGTGGTTCACCCCCAGTGTAGAGGCTACGTCCACAAACTGTGTTCTATTCAGCTTGCTACAAAACCACAGTTTGATCTGCGCATTCAGCTGCAGATCCTTTCAGTCCTCAAAATCCACGCACACAGCAGCAGGCCCCTATGCACACAGCTACAGGTCGTTCCTCAATCTTCTTTACAAAAACCCTCTGCGCACACAGCTGCAGAGGTCGTCCACACACACAGCTAGGACTTAACCTTTTTCCACAAAACCAATCTTAGCTTCGCCTTAATATTTCTTTCATCATAAAACCTAACCTATCTTCTTTACTCAAGCGCTTATTTATACTGCGCATTTTTACAAAACCATGGTCTTAAACCATGGGCACCCAAAACCCTAAACCCTGGATTTCAACCAAGAGTTTATTACAAAAAGGAGTTTTAACTTAACCCCGACACCCCTAAGACTATTTTGAGTCCATACTCGCGGAGTTATCCATCTTAAAGGTCATTAAGGTGCGCGTCCCAACAGGCCCCTAAGACTCACCAGTGGCCCGTCCCAGGACACTCTTCAGTTTCTCTGGTGGTAGAATTCTGCTGATGAGACATAGTGTACTGCTTGTTGAAGCTCTCCATGCTGCTGCCGGCTGCGTACTTCTGTCCTTTGCATAAGTTTTGCTGATGAAAGCCGTCGCGACCACCTGCAACACCATCCTTCACTCCGATGGCTGATACCTGACCATCCACGACTTTGGGGTCCCCTGGGATTGCGTGTCCCACTGCGGAAGGAATATAGCTGCCATGGTTCTGCTACGTCGAAAGAATGCCTGGCGGGATTCCCCAGAGTCTTTCTGCGAGGCCTCACGCCCTTGGTTGCTCTATGTTAGAGCAAACTCCTGGCCATCTTTGCAAATTTAGATCAAACTCCTGCCTGTCGATATACTTAGCCAAGTACGGTTGTACTGGCAGGGTACTTAGAAGGTGCTGCAGACCTCTGTCCCTTACTTCTCGTACTAGCTCCTGAACGTTACAGTCGTTCGACATAGTTCGGGCTGAATATCTCACAGATGTGCTTCAGGCAGAAAACATAGGTCGAGATGGCTCCTTATAGAATCCCGAGGCGGAATTTGGCATCATGGTGCAGTAATGATGCCAAATCTGACGAAGTTCCGGAAATCTGCTCCACACAGCGCCGGATTTTCCCAAAATCTCATTATGACCAGTAATGAGAGAAACTCCCGTGCCAGCGCCGCCGAATACAGTATGTCCCATCCGTCACATTTTGGGCTGCGACACACCTTGACAGCCTTCGACTTCGACACAGTCTGACCCTGCAACCTACGACCAACCTGTAGCTTCGCATCCTTTAGACAAAACAAACTACGATAATCCATAATGCTACGAGCATCTTCGCTTATTTGCTTGGTGCTACCTCCCATTCTGAGTACTTGGCCTGTCCGTGTACTTTTTTAAACGGCTCCCATTTATCATAGAGGGAAAAAGCTCACCATTTAACTTAGCTAGTTGGACTGCGCCCCCGTCAGTAACTTTCTGTACTACATACGGTCCTTTCCAATGAGTCTTAAACTTTCCTGGGAACTTCATGAATTTGCTGTCATAAAGGAGCACAAGATCACCCTGCAGAAAATGTTTCTTCTTGATGTGTCTGTCATGCCACGCTTTTTCTCGAGCTTTCTGCACCTGTTGTTGGAAGCCTGCAACAAATCTATCCTCTTCAAGTTCTAATATCTGTTTCAGTCTTTCTGTGATTATGGTTGGGTCATCCATCTCGGTGAAAGCAAATATCCGGAGGCTGGGAACAATGTATTCCATGGGCATGACAGCTTCTTGCCCATAAACTAGTCGAAAGGGTGTATGGCCTGTCAACTTTTTGCAACTAGTTATGTAAGCCCATAGTACTACTGGAATTCGAAGATCCCAATCATTCCTGTTAGCGTTACAAACCTTTTTCAAGGCATGCTCAAAGATTTTGTTAAAAGCTTCGACAGTCCCATTTGCTTGTGGATGATATGCGGTACTCTTTTGATGATACACCTGAAATTCTTCAGTCAATACTTCAATAGTCCTGTTCAAGAAATGTGACCCCTGATCACTCATAAGAACTTTGGGACACCCAAATCTGGATAAAATGTTGTCGAAGATGAACTTCGCAGCCGTAGCAGCGCTACAGGTCTTGACTGGTTGAGCTTCGGCCCAACGGGTAAGATAATCAGTTGCTGTAATGATGTATCTGGCTCCTGACTTTTTCGCAGGGGGGTTGATAGGACCAACAAAGTCAATGGCCCATTTGTCAAAATCCTGTAATGTTACTTGCGGAGCTAGGGGCATTTCATCCCTCCTAGATGGTTTACCTGTCCTCTGACAGATGTCGCAGCTATGGCAATATTCTCTGGCATCTTTGTCAAGTGTGGGACACCATAAGCCGGCTGTCAAAATATTCTGCGCTGTTACTTTGCCTGCATAGTGACCTCCTGCTACGCCGGAGTGTGCTTCAGCCAATATTAGGGGTTTTTTCGTGTTCCAAAACACATCTGCGTAGTATCTCATCTGGTCCCATTTTATACAGCTGTCCTGCTATTAAAGTGAAGTCCGCGGCTCGAACCACCAACTGCTTCTTCTGCTGTGTGGTCATCTCTGGAGGGGGAATACCTGTAGACAAATACTGAGCAATATCCTGGAAATATTCATCAACTATCTGGATAGCGAATAATTGTGCATCGGGGAGGCCTTCGTCCAAATTAGTAGGTTCTTCGCCTGACTCAAGCCTCGACAGGTGGTCAGGTCCTAGGTTAAGTCTTCCACGCTTAACAATGATCTCAAAATCATATTCTTGAAATAGAATTAACCATCTGCATATTCTGCCTCCTAGAACAGGTTTGTTAACTAAGTACTTCAAAGCAGAGTGGTCAGTAAACATCTTAAAATGAGATCCTAGCAGATAATGTCGAAATTTTTGTAATGCATATACCATGGAAAGGCCTTCACGTTCTGTCGTAGTATAGTTTTTCTCTGCTGTAGACAACTTTCTGCTGGCAAAAGAGATAGGGTGATCGATATTACCTGCGCCTGGCTGAGCGAGAACAACACCTAAAGCAATAGAGGATGCATCAACATGCACATGAAACTCCTTGTTCCAGTCAGGGAATACTAGGATAGGGGCAGTGACCATTTTTCTTTCAGAATGTCGAGGATTTCTTGGCATTCTGGAGTCCATTCGAACTTAATATATTTCTTTAGCTGCCTTTCCATTGGGGCGGTAATCTTGGCATATCCTTGGATAAATTTCCTATAGTAGCCGGTATGACCAAGCGTTGTGCGAAGTTGTTTGACGGACTTTGGAGGTGGGAGGTTCACAATAATAGCGATCTTCGCAGGATCCATCATCAATCCCTGCTTACATACCACATGACCAAGTAGAATGCCAAAGGGTGCACAGAAAATGCACTTTTTTAAGTTCAAGGAGATTTGGTGCTGTCTGCATTTGTCCAACATAAGTCTCAAACTAGTTATATGGTCTTTTACTAGCCCAAAAATAGTCCAATCATCAAAGTAAACTTCTAAGAATTTATGTATGTATTCTTTAAACGCGGAGATGACTACTCGAGAAAATATGGCAGGTGCATTCTTCAACCCGAAGGGCATGACAGTATACTGGAAGGATCCCATTTTGGTGGCAAAAGTTGTCTTATGTCGGTCCTCTGGAGCAATTCGGATCTGATGGTAGCCAGAAAAACCATCGGTAAAAGAGTATATTTCTTGACCTTCGACATTGTCGAGCACTTCATCTGTAAAGGGAGTGGGGAAAGGGTCGTGTAGATAGGCATCATTGAGTTTCCTTAGGTTGACATAGATTCGTATTTCACCCTTAGTCTTCTTCTCTTGGACGACCATAGGGCTGACCCACTCAGATTCTTCAACAGGTTCGATTATTCCTGCAGTAAGCATCTTATCCAACTCTAGCTTAACCTTCTCCTTATATTTTGGATTCAATCTATAAGGGCGCTGCTTCACAGGCTTCGCATCAGGCTTCAGGGGAATCTTCATTACACCGATATCTCCGAGGATACCTTTCATTTCAGAAAACTTTGTCGGAAAAAGATCTTGGTATTCCTGGAGAAGTTGAGTTACCTTGCTTACCATCTCGTCATCCCAATAGTCGTCGATGGTAGCAAACTTAGGCTGTGCATCAGATCCAATGTTAACTGTGCGCGTCTTCAAGGGCTGCGTCACTTCAGAAACTTCGACTGCCAGACCATGCACGTCGCAGTATCCTTCTGACTCAGGGATATCAAGACGGCGCGGGTCCCCTTCCTCGTCGACTGTGAAGTTATAACATTCGACTGCGAGGGCTTCTTGTGTGTCCCAATAAAGGCGATGTTCGATCACTTCTTGTTCGTTAAATACCTTAGTATGGATGATCATGATAGCTGCGTCTAGGGCTGGACAGACATCATTAGTAGAGAAAGTATTGATAAAGCTATGAACAAGACAGTCCCAACTTACCATATCTTGGCGAAGTTCAGCCTCCGCGTACCAGTTCTTCGCCAGTGGTCCCAGCGTGTGCACGAATCTATGTACCCACTCATCCTGAGGGACATACTTCCATGCCTCATAGCATTTGCTTAAGTGGTCCTGGGGGCAAGTTTTTCCATCAAACTTGCTTCGCGCCTTTGCCAACTGGTCTGAGAACCGCAGGTGAAGGAGCTTCTGACATGCTTCCCAGGTAGGGATCTGCTTCTTATGACTCGCCCACCATCTGACTGCTGTGGCTCTGAATGCTGACTCCAGGGCCTCCATTTTCTGTAGGTCAGGTATCTGCTCCGAGAATTTTACAATAAACGGTTCAGGATCTGTCGAACCGTCATACACTGGTATAGTTCTGGGTTGTGAGTCGACCCATCTGAGAGATTTGGTAGGGAAGACATTGCTGCCCCTATGGTGCTCAGATAATCGGTGTTGCCAGCTTTCTAATTCATCTTCAGAGTCCGTCATACAGGAACTACCAGACTCCCACCCTGCGGCCGGAGGATCCGTATAACCTTCTTCCTGCGCAGCAATAATAGATATGGGTTTTGCATCAGCTTTATCCTCTTGTTGGAGTGGTTCTGTGTACCGTTCCCCTTGTGAAGGATCCAGGGGCAGGATGACCCTGAAGTCTTTCCCTTCGAAGACCATCTGTCTTTTCTTTAGGTTGATGACTGCGGCATTTGCCATTGCCCATTCAATTCCTAACAGGACCGGGTAAGGGTTGCTGTCATCAATGATCTCAATTACTTTGAAATCTGCGAAAGTGCTGACTCCGTCAATATCTATTTGGAGATCCAGGAACCTTCCTAAAGGTACAATCTTTTGCTGGTTGGCTAGCCTCAACTGTATAGGGGACCAGGAAAGGGTAGGTTTCCCCATTTGTTCCCAGGTTTGTTTGGTTAAAACATTTACATCGGACCCTAAGTCCAGAATAACATCGGTCATATCATAGGCCCCTATCTGAGCATTCAATCGCATTTCCCTGCCAGTCCTGCTGACTCGATGAACAGTTTTGTCCCGTCCACAGCTTTGCAGAGATTCGCAGGAAGCGATGACGTTCTGCAGCTCATTCAGAGCATCCTGATTTCTTAAAAGTTTGAGATAATTTTGTAAAAAGGTAGACAATACACTCACTTTATCCAGCGAAGCTTCGCGGGGCGGCGACTGAGGCTGCGTAGGCGCGCTGTGTGGGCTAGGGCCAACAAAGTCTTTCTTGGCCTCCATGAATGTCTCTTTCTCTCTGATGATATCAAATGCAGGGATTTTCTCAGGAGCCTTGCGAACTAGACTTTCAACAGGTCGGGTTGGTGTACATTGGATGTGTGTCGTAACTCCACTTCTTGTAACAACATTGATGGCCGCAGCAGGGTGGGGCTCCACAGAAATCATCTGGAGGTTCTGAGTAGGGGTAGTCTGTCGTGCCTGAATCTTGGCTATCAACTGGGGGCACTGCTCAATGACATGATCTACTGCGCGGCAATACCGACACGTCGTAGTGGGGTTCCGACAGTCGCGAGCCAAATGCCCAGCTTGGTTACAATTGTAACACACGAATTGGCTTCAGCCTCACCCAGCCATGGCACCACGGCCTCCAGAAGTACCTCGTCCTGAGGCACCCCCCTGGTAACCATAACTATCGTTACTTGGGCCTTCAGTGTGCACCCGGTAAGCCTCATAGGTGCGGCACACATCCTCATTATGACCTACAGATTTGCAAAAATTACAGTAGGAGTTCTTAGGTCCCTGTCCATACCTTTGCAATAGGTAAAAATTCTCAGGTCGGTGTTGACCTGTCGTTCTGCAGAGCTCACAATAGAGAACTTGTGGTGGAAAGGGGTTCGGCGCACCTGTCTGCAAGTACTTGTTTACCAAAGGGCACCATTCCTTGTCGTGACCTTCGGTCCGACATTGCGTACACGAACCCTCTTCGTGATCAGGTTTTCCCTTTTTCATCTCGTGAAGTTCGAGGGCCATCGCGGCTAGCTGTGCTTGGATTTGAGCAATACTAGAGTCGTCCCCGGCAGGGGCCGTCTCTAATTTCATTGCGATTTCTAGAGCCTCCTGCTGGTCAGCAACCTTTTGTTGCATGAGTGGGGTTCTGATATGTGGTACCAATGCTGCAATAAACCATTCCTTGTGCTGCGCAGGACTAATGGTAAAGCTAACTTGGTCCAGTAGAACTTTGAATCTCTGATCAAAGTCCCACACCGATTCACCGCGTCGCTGTTGAATCTCCTTGAGTTCATTGATGCTCTGCGACTCCGATTTAGGCTTCTTAAATTATTTTATTATGACCGCCTTGATCTCGCCTAAAGTAGGGCTCTGGGTACTGGAAAATTTCATGAACCATGTCAGAGCCCGGTCCCGAAAGGAAGTAATGAGCTGCGCGGCTCGCACATCCGGATCTGTAATTTTCTTCACGTTCCATACTACATCGCAGAGAAACCAGAACTATTCTGGGTCCTCTGATCCCGTGCCTTTAAAGATGGGGAGTTTAATATCATCAACGAGGTGGGCCATGGAGTTTCAGGGGAGGTTGGGAGGGGGACAGGACATCGATGGGGGGGATTTACGGGGCCAAACTGGCCTGTGGCCGGAATACTCGGGCCTGGTTGACTCTCAGACTGCGATGGCATTTCAGGGGTAACGGAGCGGCGTTGCGGGGTGACCGAAGGGTTTCCCACCGAAGGGTTTTCGTCGGAATCTGGCTCTTCAGGGTTTGCAGGGGTGGAAGCGGTAGCCTGACCTAAGGAAGAGGGGTCAAAATCTCTCTTATACCTTTTTTCGTTTCGCAGCAACCCACTTTGCTCGTCGAAGGGAGTGTCACTTGCAAACATATGTTAGTACAACTAAACTAATAGTCCGATTCAACAGCAATATACCCTTTTCAGCCAATAGTATTCTAATCCTTAAGCTTTAATAAATTCAAAAAATTACCGCGGGGCCCTTTGAAGAACTGTCGTTCAGCTTCGCTAACGGAGCTACTTGCGTCAAAGGCAAACTTCGTCACAAAGGCTTCCAACGTTCGCGTCGTCCAAAAATCAACAGCGCTGGATACTGCGTTGTTCATGTGTTGCATAAGATTGACCCTCGCCGGGATCCACGCAGAAACCCGTCGAGCTTGGAAGTTCATCCTTGTCTCTGTTAACCTAGACAACCACTGGTGCAACTCTATGTGGATACTACCAAAGAAAATTTCATAAGCATCACAAAAAACATACCTTTGTAAAAAGTCACTTGCACTACACCGCGGATTGGTGTTCTCTTGCTGCGCAACTTTCAAACAGATCTCAGCTAACCAATCACTGATTTCCTTCACAGAGGGCCTCCAGAATATAGCCCTTAAGGTACAATGTACACCCCTCTTGAGCAGGTACTGAGTTCAACCGGAAACGGAACCAATTTGTTGGGCAATAGGGCAGACCCGGGTTTAATCCTTTAATGCGCACCAACAAAAGACCCACAGAGTTGGCCCTTTCGGCAACAACCTGCACGCAGGTTGCAGTCTCACCCGAAACAGCTATGGGGGTGCCGTAGAATCAGGTTTTTGCAAGCAGAGAGGGGGATTACTGTACCTTAGCCTTTTAATAACCTTATTAATCAATAATTACAAGCTTTACCATTCATTCACATACAACTTCGCAAATAGATAAACAGTCGTGACTTGCTCAACCCACTACAGGGAATTCACAGTGAAGCTAAATGTTAGCAGCGATCTAACTTATCAGATGTATACAGTTATTAATGCATAAAAGAAACAGAAACAGAAACAGCACAAGAAACCACAACACTGGATATAACGTGGTTCACCCCTAGTGTAGAGGCTACGTCCACAAACTGTGTTCTATTCAACTTGCTACAAAACCACAGTTTGATCTACGCATTCAGCTGTAGATCCTTTCAGTCCTCAAAAGCCGTGCACACAGCAGCAGGCCCCTGCGCACACAGCTGCAGGTCATTCCTCAATATTCTTTACAAAAACCCTCTGCGCATACAGCTGCAGAGGTCGTCCACGCACACAGCTGGGACTTAACCTTTTTCCACCAAACCAATCTTAGCTTCGCCTTAATATTTCTTTCATCATAAAACCTAACCTATCTTCTTTACTCAAGCGCTTATTTATACTATGCATTTTTACAAAACCATGGTCTTAAACCATGGGCACCCAAAACCCTAAACCCTGGATTTCAACCAAGAGTTTATTACAAAAAGGAGTTTTAACTTAACCCCGACACCCCTAAGACTATTTTGAGTCCATACTCGCGGAGTTATCCATCTTAAAGGTCATTAAGGTGCGCGTCCCAACAAAGGACAATAGGAATGAGAAGTTTGACCAAAGTAAGAAAGGTTTCAAACCCTCTCACCTTTGAAATCAGCAAAGGAATCCATCACAAGTTATGACTAAGCCAACCAGAATGATGGGAGACAAGCCAAGATATCCAAAGGAACCAAGAGAACCACTTCAATGTTGGGGATGTGGAGGAGACCATATGCTTAGGAATTTTCCACTTCGGAATGGGAATGTAAATCAAGTTCACAACATCCAAGGAACTAAAATTATGGGTCAAGTGGAGAGGACCATCCCTAGAATCTATGCAGCGCTAGAGGACCACCAAGTAGATCATCAATCAATTGTGGTTGAAGTTGAAGGTAATATTTCTAAGCAATATGTTTCTATTTTGATTGACCCAGGATCTAATCACAGCTATATCACTCCTAAAATTGTTGATATTTGTGATTTTAAGAAAGAAAAGCATGTCAAATCATGGTTAGTTCAACTAGCCACTAGAACCAAGAGAAAAGTTAGTGAAATTTTAGAGAAATTTCCATTAAACATGGATGGGATATTCACTTATGCAAACCTGAATATTCTGCCACTAGGTTCATATGATATTCTCATTGGAATGGACTCGTTAGAAGCACACAATGTTAAACTTGACTTCTACAACAAGGAATTTGAATGCATAGATGAAGAAGGAAACCCAAGGGTTGTAAGAGACATTCCAAAGGTGTTTTCTGTTAGGAAGGTTTCAGCAATGCAGTTGAAGAAGTTATGTAGGAAAGGTTGTCGATTGTATGCAGACCATGTTTTGGAGGCAATGAAAAATGAAACTCCTAAGTTGGAGGACTATCATCTATTGCAATAATTCAGGGATGTTTTTCCTGATGAGATTCTAGGACTTCCTCCAAAGAGAGACATTGATTTTACAATTGATCATGTGTCAGGATCCGCACCAGTTTCCAAGACACCCTACAGGATGAGCACACCAGAATTGCTAGAGCTAAAAATGCAGTTACAATAGTTGTTGGAAAAGAAATATATTAGACCGAGTGTATCCTCGTGGGGAACACCATTTATATTTGTTAAAAAGAAATATGGGACAGTCAGGTTATGTATTGACTATAGGAAATTGAACAAAGTTACCGTGAAGAATAAATACCCATTACCTCAAATTGATGACCTTTTCTATCAAATGAGAGAAGCAAAGGTATTTTCAAAAATTAACTTTAGGTATGGTTACCATCAGGTAAGAATCAAAGATGAGGATATTCATAAGACAACCTTTAGAATAGGGTATGGGCACTATGAGTTTGTGGTGGTACCATTTGGTCTCACAAATGAACCAACTACATTCATGTGTCTCATGAATAGTGTTTTTAGCAAGTATCTGGACAAGTGAGTTCTTGTCTTTCTAGATGACACTCTTATTTATTCTAAGAATGAGGAAGAGCATCAAGAATATTTGAGAATGGCATTGCAATTGCTAAGGGATCATAAGTTGTATTCAAATTTGAGAAAATGTGACTTTTATAAAGATAAAATTCATTATTTGGGTCACATTATCTCAGATGAAGGAATATCTGTGGACCCTAAGAAGATTGAGGCCATTATGAACTGTCCAAATCCAATAAATGTGACAGATGTGAGATCCTTTATGGGAATTTCTAGGTACTACGGGAGGTTTATTGAAGGATTCTCCAAGGTCGCACACTCAATCACTTCCTTGCAAAAGAAGGGGATAAAGTTTGAATGGACACCAAGATGTGAAGAAATCTTCCAACAATTGAAGAATCTTCTTACGAGTGCACCAATTTTGAAAATTGCAAACCCAAAAAAAGACTTTGTGGTGTGTATCGATGCATGCAATCAAGGACTTGGATAATTTCTTATGCTAGCAACCACATGGTATGCTATGAGTCAAGAAAGTTGAAGGATCATGAGAAGAATTATGCTACTCATGATTTAGAATTTGCATCCATAGTACATGCTCTAAAGATGTGGAGACATTACTTAATGGGAAGGAAATTTGAGTTAAGTAATAAGGATAGACCATTGTGGTATGAAATACTTGTTTGATCAACCAACTTTAAATGCTAGGAAACCTAGATGGTTGGAATTTTTGTGTGAATTTGATTTTGAAATCAAACACATAAAAGGAAAAGAAAACAAGGTGGTTGATGCACTCAGCAGGAAGGTACATGAAATGCATGTGGCATCTCTTTGTACTTTTCAACCATATTTGAGGAAACATATTATTAACCATATTGTTGAGGATGAAGTGTATGTGCAGATAAAGGACAAGTTGCAGTAGCAAAACCTTGAAAGGAAGTACGAAGGATATCAACTGGAAGGAGACGAACTTCTTACTTATAAGAATAGAATTTATATTCCAAATTTGGTAGACTCGAGGAGTATTGTTATGGATGAAATCCATCAAGCTCCGTATTCTGGTCACCTAGGATATCATAAAACAATTGCTACAGCCAGAAAGCAGTATTTTTGGTCGGGAATGAAAAAGGACATTGCTGAGTATATTTATAAGTGCATGAAATGTCAAAAGGTGAAGGTTAAACATCAACACCCAACAGGTTTATTGCAACCTTTTCCAATACTAGAATAGAAATGGGAAGTCATTTCCATGGATTTTATTATAGGGTTACCAATGACTATGAGACAACATGATTCCATCATGGTTGTGGTGGATAAGTTAACAAAGGCATCACATTTTATACCGGTTAAGTCCACATATAGAGCCGATTCCATTGCAAATATTTTCATAAAGGAAATTTTCAGATTGCATGGATTGCCTAAGGCAATAATTTCTGACAGGGATACCAAGTTTCCTTCAAATTTTTGGAAGGGACTTTTTGCATATTTGGGTACAAGGATGAACTTTAGCACCACCTACCATCCTCAGATCGATGGACAAACAGAGAGAGTAAATCAGGTGCTTGAAGACATGCTTCACATGTATGTAATGGACAAACCATCTAAGTGGGAGGATTATTTACACTTGGTAGAGTTTTCATATAATAACAGACAACAAGGATCATTGGGAATGAGTCCATATGAAGCTTTATATGGAAGAAAGTGTAGGACACCAGTGACTTGGGATAGTCCAGTGAAAAGAATTGTGCTTGGTCCAGAATTGCTTAAAGAAATGGAACAAGAGGTTGCAAAGATCAGGCAGAACTTGAAAGCATCCCAAGATAGACAGAAGAGTTATGCATATAAGCATAGAGTGCACGGGGAGTTCAATGTTGGGGATCATGTTTATCTTAGAGTGAGGCCAAGGAATATTCCTTGAATCTTGGGAGTTGTGTCAAGCTATCACCTAGATATTGTGGGCCATTTGAAGTGCTTGAAAGAATAGGGCCAGTTGCATATAGACTTGCATTGTATGCTAGAACTAGAGCTCATAATGTTTTTCATGTCTATTTTCTTAAGAAATATGTACATGATCCTAACCATGTGATTAATTGGGATGTGATCCAGGTGGAACCCGATGGAGAGTTCCAAACTGAGCCATTGCGCATCCTAGACAAGAAGGTAACAATGCTTTGGAACCAATCCATTGGACAGGTAAAGGTGCAATGGAAGCACTATGGTCCTTATGAGGCTACGTGGGAGCTGAAGGATGCCATGAGAGTGGCACATATGTTTTTGTTCAATTTTGAAGAGCATTGAGGACAGTGCTAAATTAAGGGGGAGGGAAATGTAATATCCCAATTTTGACCCCAATTACATTAAAATTGTATATGATGTAAATATTGTTATTTAATCATGGTGAGGAGCTCAAGGTCAAGGCCCCACCATATATTTAGTGGTTTATGTATCCACAATTAAAATTGATACCTATGGTTTTCGTGCTATCTAGGCACAATATAAATTGAGAACGTCAAGTAAATATGCAATTTAATAAAATACCCACAACTAGCTATGCAATGCAATGCAAACAAGAGATGGAGGCATGATTTCACAAGGAATATGGAGGGAGAATATTCAAACCCTTGAGCCAGTAGGGTAAATCCAAATGTCAATGGGAGAACCCATAAAGTTGTCAACTACATTTTTTTGTCTTATTCACCCAATCATTTATTTCTTCCAGAAATTGGTTGAGGTAGTTAATTCCTTGGGAATGGAAGACTATGGCAGTTAATTTCGTACTGGAGAAAGCCATCAGTTTTGGGAAATTGAATATTGACTTATGGGGCAAGAAAACTCCAAGAAAGGGTTTCCCATTCCATTATTCACCCATGTGTTTCTCTTCCTCACGCGACTGGAGCTAGCTGGGGCGTCTTCCCTCATGATTTCTGCATTTTCCTTCATTTTTCACGGCTGGGAAATCCGTTTTTGGTGTTGCACATTGGATGGGAGAATAGATCCACAAATTGGGGGTTTGAAGAGGCCGGTTTTTTTCCTGTGAATCCCATAGACGTTTCAAAAAATGAATTTGCTCCCCAATGGTTGAATTCCCCATCTGAAATTTCCTTTTTGGTTGCCAAACGTTTTTCTACAAACCCAACATTTGTATTTTGTTGTTGTTTGCATCTGTGTTTTGGTCTGAACTGTAATAGGAGTGGAAGAGGCCCAAAATTGTCTTGATAAACCTAGTGAAGAGAGGAACCTGATAGAAAGATCAAGAGGGGCTGCCTATTCTTCTATGCACACCTTGAAGAGCACTAGAAGGGAAGGCATGGACTTAGGGACTATGTAGCAGTGAAGGGGATACTTCCTTGTGTTGGGTGTGTAGGTATTGTGGAGGCCAAGCCAGATCTTGTGCAGGTTTCCATAGCTCAGTGGTTGAGCTCACTAGCTTATAAATTCATCCTATCCACTTCCTTAGCATCCTGATAAACCCAACTGTATATTCACTTGGCTAAATTTTGATGTGTATGTGGCTATGTGTGAGCCTTTTGTTCCCTAGTTCCTTGTGGAAATCATGCCCAGCTTGAGGGTTGAAGTGGTACTGAGAGATGGATGAGCACACTGGCATATGGTTGTGTGGAACGTTGCAATGACGTAGCTAGTTGCGGGACAACTCTTTTACAAGATAAGTGCTCTCTTGTATTTTTTGTTTTAAATCCTGCAATGTATTTGTTTAACAAAATATTATGAACATATTGAGTGTGTTGAAATTTATTTTCTCCGTTGTATTTACATGTATTATGCATTTGTACATGTATTTTATTTCAATGCATTTTCTGCTTTTATGTTCATGGGGATAGATCCCCAGTTTGATAGACATATCAATCGAATTGTGTCCTCTCTCTCTCAGCGAATAGAGGGGAGGGGACATGACATTAGGAATTCCTTAGTTGATCACATCAACACTCTCTTATCCCAGTATTTGTTCTCATTTAATTGGTTATTCTTGTCTTTGGCCAAGGGAATCAATCATATTTTTTGTTGTCCTTCTTGACTATGAAATTATTTCTATGACCATCATACACCATATTCCAATAATATTTCTATGTTCATCCCAAAAACAGATGAGAAGAATACATGGAAATCATGTTACACAACACACTATTATTCTCCAATTTTGAAATTTATCAGGCATTGTCAAGTCACCGTGACATGGTGTCCCTTTTGAATCCATGACACTCGATCAGCATTTGGGTGTGGTTGGCTCTTCAGACCAAACTTGTTGATGATTTTAGTCAAAGCTAAATTTTATGTTTTTTCTCCATTGGTGATGGGCATACAACATCTATCCTCGATGTTTAACTTTATGCAGAATATATCATTCCTTTACATTGGTTCCTTCTCCTCATGTTGAACCATTCTTGTCGCTAGTTATCTGGGCACTCGTATGCCTTATGACCTAGTTCCCGACACTTATAGCATACTATTTTGGGTTGGTCTGCACATATTCCTCTGAAATATCCTCTTTAAACAAAATTCCCTTGACTTCTAGGTTTATCACTTCCCCGTTGGTTGCCTAATGCAGAGTTTCTAGTAGTGCCCTTATATCTTCTTTCTTCACGAATTTATTCCTTATTTGACCCACAAGTCTATCCTCTAGTGGAAACAAACCTTTGACTTTGAGCTATCAATTTCCCTGTGCTTCTAGAAGTATTCCTAGACAGTTTATCCTCTGCTTTCAAGGCCAATTGGTAAGCTTCCCTAATGATTTTGAACCTTGACAGGATGAACTCCTATTGAATGGCATATTTAAGGCCATTTATGTATCTCTCAACTGCCTCTTCTCCTTTGTGAGTTTGTATTGAACTGATAGACATTCAATATATATTTTTTAGGAATTCTTGAACAATCAATTCCTTCTATCTCGGTTTCTACAACTTTCTGAACAAGGAAATCATATTCTTGGTGAGAAGGAACTTGTGCTTCAAGTTGGAAACCATTATGTCCAAAATTTTCACATTTTCTTTCCCTTCCTTCACCTAGTCATCATGCACATTGTCCCACCACAATGAGGCATGACCCTTCAACTTCAAACAAGCGCCTTTTACCCTTTTGGGGTTTTCCATCTGTTCCATGTCAAAATTATTTTCCATTTCTCTTACCTAGTATATCAACTCTTCAGGGTTTATACACCCCGAGTAGGTGGACACTTCCATCTTAGACCTACCCTTCATCTCATACAATACTTTTAGAAATTTTTATCTTGGGTCTTCTTCCTCTTCAACTTCAGGATAATTTTTTTCATCCTCAACCTCTCCATCGCTATGGTCAATGGTTTTAACACCAAATCTCTTTTCTAGGATTCTTTCACAACAACTAGTTCACTTTTCATACTTCTCATGGTCTGAATGCATTCTTCAAACATTTCTCGATTAATGGTCACGTCTGTGCTTCTGTATGGCCTTCTTCCTCTTTTATTTACATCGATGCCTCTCTAATCCTTCAATCCTTCAGTCAATTGACTTACTTTTTACCACATAAATCGCAACTAGGTTCACCACCTCCTTTTCAACTCTACCAAACCACAACTAGAGTTTCCTTTACGTTTAATCACTTCTGAACCTTCAACGCATGATACTCCTACTCGGATACCAATTGATGTGATTCTGGTTGATACTGGACCGACCTACTATTCAAAGCACACAAGAAAAACATAAATAATCAACTCAAGACACAGATAGGATTCCAATATTCATGGATTTCTATCAATTATGAAATCAATTACATATGTATTTTTTTCGGGTAGAGTCAATGCTTTGTTTCATTCGATGTCTTAGTTGACTATTACCCTTCCACACTTAGCTAAATTTTACAGAGTTGCAAAAACAACCCATTCTCTCATCCTGAGCTGGTATTTATACTTGTTTCCTGCTCAATCCTCCTTCTAGAATCCTCTCGGTGATTCTTGGTACAACTCATATGCATTAAATCATCATCTACCTCTTCTCGACTTATCTTGCCACCTAGCATCCTTCAACAATTTCCATAACTACACAATAAATGCTCCAACTACTTCCTCAGCTGTTCCTTCTTCTATCATGGTCGACTCATCGACCACTCTCCATCGTCATCAACTCAAGTTCTGAATTCCTCAAGTTTCGTTATTTCATTCTCTGTCGGTCTCCAAATTGCCCAATCCTTTGACGGATTTTCTGTCATTGACCACAACTAGTTGGTATTTCCATGACTAACCCTCGTTGACTACCTCTAGGATTTGAATACCCATGCTTCACTTTTCTGGAGGTCGTCGACCACCCTTTAGACAACTTCAGTTGTCCTATCTTCAACTAGTCTCCTTGGGACTAGATGGCCCTACATCAATATTCTATGAAAGTTTCTATTAGACTTTGTGGACATTTGTAATACTTTACCTCATTTTCAAGATTTTGTACATCTACAAATTTTGTTTTTTTTTCTTGTCCAAAGTGGTAGGAGTAATCATTAATGGAAATACTAGTTGAAAATAACTATATCAGTTTTGTCTTGTTAGTATATGATACCTCTACTTCACTTGTGCACATGGTAATACTATAAAAAACAATCTTTCTGTTTCTCTGGGTTTTTTTTACAATAGTTTTCTATTTTTTGTTTGAAGCAATCAACTCTAACTTTTCTATATCAACAATATGATCACGAATAGGATTGTTACCATATATCCATGGGTGCAAAGGTTTTAGGATAGTCAATTCTCTCCATTTGAGAAAATACTTTATAAACCAATCAAGACTTATACTTTTCTACAATACCATCAATTACATACTTGGTGAAATATGCCTACTTACATCAAACCAAATTATACCTTTTCGAAGAGGGATCAGGTCCCAAGTGCTACATTTAAATAAGGAATTATACTTATCTTCCAAGATAATGTTCCACTCTACAATACTATGGGTCTCATGAAAATCCTATTATTTTTTCCTTCTGAAGTACTAGCCATAAATCATTTTTTATTTTATTTTAATTTTAATTTATTTAATAGATCTGTTGTTTTTGTGTGTTTTGTTTGTTTTTGTTTTGATTTTGTTTTATATATATCCTAGTGGGCTAGCTAAAGTGGTTGAGTGTTGTAAGTTGTGAGTAGAAGGTCTCGGGGTCAAATCCCCAGGTGGCTATATATTGATATATAGTAAGGGCCTCACTTGATGTCCCCATCGGGTTAGCTCCGTAATCAAAGCAAACAAGGTGAGGCCCCTTCGAGTGGGCCCCTTTTTATTTCTTCATGTGGATGTAGCATCCCCGCTGAGGGCTTTGTGAACCACACACACACAAACACATACATGTATGTATGTATATATATATGCAACCAAGTCCCATAAATAGTGTAAAGGGAGAAGAAATATATATTAAGAAGAGAGCAATCCACGCCTTAATAATAATGAATAACAAAGATAAATAGAAATCATCTTCGAGGGAGGAACCTCCTTAGACAATGTACTGACTACACAAAACAAGACAAGATACAATGATGACTAAAATGAGAATATATCCTTCCTATATATAGGAGACAAATGTGTACAATAACAACTAATAGACCCGCTAATAGACCCAAGCCGATATAAATAATATGCAATGCACCACAATGTAGGGGGGTAATGCGCCACACTATATAGGGTAATGTGCCATCATTAAGGGATTAACATGTCCCTCCCCTTCAAAAAGTGGTGTCCTCAATGTTGAAGTAGTTATGGATGTTGTTGTATAAAGGACTCATCTTCCCATGTTGAATCTTCCACAGGTAAGTTCCTCCATTTAACGAGATACGCTGGAATTGATCGATTTCGAAGTTGTCAGTTCTTATTTCAATGATCTCTTCAGGATCCAAGATGTTTTTTCCTTCCTGATCAAGTTCTGGTAATATCATTTGAACTAGTAGCTTGTCATTGATTACCTTCTTTAAAAAGGAAACATGGAAAACTGGATGGACTCGTGAAGATGCCGGTAGTTCCAAATTGTATTCCATACTACCAATATCTTGTAGCACCTTGTAGGGACCATAATATTTAGGTGATAATTTATTATCCTTCTTGGTGTTCTTTATGGGCATCGGTTTGTATCGTTGTATTATTAAAAGCACCCAACCCCCCACATTAAAGCTTTGTTCACTGCGGTGTTGATCTACTTGTTGTTTCATTCGATTTTGTGATAGATTCAGGTTGCACTTTAAGAGTTGAATAACTTGTTGTTGATGCTTCATGTGGTCTTCCACTGCTTGAAACTTAGAGGAGTCTCCTAGTGAATATGTGATGGATGGTGGATGATATCCATAAAGTTCCATAAATGGGGTCATTTTTGCTGATGTGTGGAAGGAAGTGTTATACTACCATTATTCTGAGGGTAACCACTTGACCCATTATGTTTGTTTATCAGCTGAAAAACATTGAAGATAGCCTTCCAAACATTTGTGTACAATCTTTGTTTGTCCATCATATTGAGGATGATAAGAGGAGCTATGAGCCAGTTGAGTACCCAAACAATAAAATAATTCGGTCCAAAATTTGCTAGTGAAAATGGGATCCCTGTCACTTACTATAATATTTGGAGTACCATGTAGTTTTTGGATTGTCTCCATCAAAGCATTGGTGACCATGTTTGTTGTGAAGGGGTGAGATAGTGCACATAATTGTGCATATTTATTAATTCTATCAACAACCACCATGATGACACCCTTTCCTTCAAACTTTGGTAAACATGTGATAAAATCCATCGACACCTCTATCCACCTTTGGCTTGGAATGGAAAGTGGTTGTAGGAGACATGGGGTCTTAATTATTTCCACTTTATTTTGTTGGAAAAACAAACATTTTGTCACAAATTTTTTAACATCAGTTTTAAGACAATCCCCCCAAAAAAAAAATTGTACCCTATGGTAGGTTTTTAAGAAACCTGATTTCCCTCCTATCGGTGATGGGTGGAATTCAAAAAGTATCATTTTCTTGAGCTAGCAACTCTTACCAATATATAAGCTATCCTCATACCATAGCAAGTCATATTTCCACCTAAATGTATTAGAGGCACTGGGATCTTGTTTTAGCTTTTGAATGAATGTCCATATTTCTTCGTCATTTTTCCATTCATCCCTTGCTTCGGATATCCAATCTAGTTGGATGATCAAGATAGCACAGATTAATTCTTCAACATCCTCATCTTTCCTAGAGAGTGCATCTGCGACAATATTTTGCTTCCCCTTTTATAGATGATTTCAAAGTCGTATCCCAACATATTTGTCACCCATTTTTGTTTCTCTTATGAAGATAGCCTTTGTTCCAAGAAGTATTTAAGTCTATCATGATCCGTTTTAACCTTGAAATGTATCCCTATACGGTAGAGGCGTCATTGCTTCAAGGAATTTAGTATTTCCAACATTTCCTTCTCATAAATGGGATTTTTAAGTTATTTCCCTTGATTGGATGACTTGTGTAGGAAATAGGGTGTCCTTCTTGCATTAGTAAAACTCCAATTCCATTTCCTGAAGCATCACATTCCATAGTAAATGTTTTTGTGAAGTCTGGTGTCACCAAAACATAACCTTTACACATTGCCTCTTTGAGTTGTTGAAAATCTTGAGTTGCCTCTGGAGTCCAAGAAAATGCATCTTTCTTCAATAATGTTGTTAGAGGAGCTACTATTCTTCCGTAGAACAAACTTATGGTAGTACCCTGTCAGACCTAAGAATCCTCTAAGATTCTTCAGGTTTTTGGGAATTGGCCAATCCATTGTGGCTTTAATTTTGTTAGGGTTTACCTTGACACCTTCATGAGATATAATATGACCCATATATTCACCTCTTTTATCCCAAAGAAATATTTTGAGGGTTTTGCATACAATTCTTTCTCCTTTAGTAGTTGTAGTACCTTGTCAACATGTTGAATTAGATATCAACATGCCAAATACTTGCTATATATTAGTATATCATCAAAGAATATCAACACAAATTTTCTAAGGAAAGGCTTAAAAATAGAATTCATCAAACCTTGAAATGTGGAAGGCGCATTTGTGAGACCAAATGGCATGACAAAAAATCCATAGTGACCTTCATGAGTTCTGAATGTTGTTTTGGGTATGACTTCATCCTTCATTTGAATCTCATGATACCCGAAACGAAGATCCAACTTTGTGAAAACAACCGCTCCATGTAATTCATATAACAATTCATAAATGATAGGAATGGGAAACTTATCTTTAATGGTGATCTTGTTGAGCTCTCTATAATTAGGACACATACGCCATGATCCATCTAGGTTGGGTACCATTACCACTAGTTCAGAGTAAGAAATTTGGATAGGCCTAATTATTCCAACCTCTAACATTTCAGCAACCGTATGCCCAATTTCACTCTTCTGGCTATAAGGATATCGGTAAGGTATGATGTTAGGAGGAAAAATTCCTGGAATTGAGTGGATAGAATGATCAAAGTCTCAAATATGTGGAATACATTTGGGAATATCTTCAAATACCTTGGAATCCTTATTAATGACCATTTGGAGATCTGGGAATATATGGAACTTTGAGGTTTGAACATATAATGAGCATAATTGTGCAACTACATCTTAATGTCCCTTTTTCAACAACTTTGTCATAACATTAGAGCTTATCACCTTGCTTGGTTTTCCTGTGATACCATTTGACTCATATTCTTTTCCCTCCCATGAGAATTTCATGAAAAGTTTTTTTTTAAATTAAAAGCCATTGTTCCCAATGATTGTAACCATTGGACACCTAAGACAACATTAGCACCACCCATTGGGATAGAAATCATTGGACTATTCAATAAATATTCTCCCATAGCAAGATTGATATTATGGTTTTTCCCTCATCGATTTATAGTTCATCCATATGCAATCATTACTTGAAACTTACATGCTAGATATACAAAGCAATTAAGAACTTTGTCTAATTTACAATGAATGAAATAATGAGTACTACTAGAATCAATCAACGTTTTTACCTTCTTATTTTTGATGTATCCTTCAATATTTAGAGTTTGAGGAGTGCTAATTCCAACGAATGCATGACAAGATATGGTGGGAGTAATTTATTCAGAAGTAGACTCTTCCATTTCTTCTGAAGTCACCTCTTCTTTTGGTTCTTCCTCTTCACAATCTATGTATAATATTTTTTTCTCACTACACTTATGTCCCTTACTATACTTGTTGTCACAATTAAAGCATAATCATTTCGCTCTACTTTCATCTAGTTGTTGGGGTGTCAACCTTTGCGGTGGTTTAGAATAAGGAACATTAGTTTCTTTGTATGTGTTGGAGAAGGCCTTTCTAGTAGTCATTGCCATAGTTTTACTTTCAACCTTCATTGCCATCATGAAAGCCTTCTCTAGGGATGATGGTTCAAAGAGACACACCTCATGTTAAATGTTATCTTTCAAGGTTCCAATAAAGAGATCTAACAAATTATCTTATGAAATATTATTCACTTTGAGACTTAGCTACTGAAATTGCTTGATGTACTCTGTAAATGGACCTTTTTGCTCAAGATTTACCAACTGCATAAAGAAGGCGTTACTATTTATATCCCCATAATGTGTAATCAATTATTCTTTGAATATAGACCAAGATAAAATATAGTCATTTTTATGGTCACAAAAGCGTCACAAAACCATTGTTACCATACAAATTGATCAAGTTTCAAATATAAGGATGCAATAGTTACCTTTTGTAAAGTGGGCACCTGGTGTAGAACAAAGAATCGCTCCATTTGAAAAATATGGAATGATTGGATCCTTTCCATCAAAATTTCTCATGTAAATATTGGGAATAAAATAGTTCCTTGGACCTAAATTGAACCCATGATGTTGTAGTGCATCATCAACTTTTGAGGACTCCAACTTCCTACTTTCCAACTGTTTTTCAATTTTCTCCAGACGTGACAGGAATTAGTATTATTTTTCATCCTTATCCTGTTCTTGAGTAGAAACATGTGGAATAAAGCTATGTTTTATATCCTTCATCAATTCCTTCAAGTCTTGACGATATTATTTTCTAGTCATCCCTTTGATATCCTCTTTACTAGCCATCTTATTTTCCAATTTAACCAAGTCATCCATTTTCACATTTCCTTTAATCATATCTTCCAACTTGGACACACTAAAATATATGTCTTCCATTTCATCATATGTTAGGGATGAATACTATGGGGGTTTGAGTGGAGTGTGATTATGTCCACTTCATTTTGGTGGAATTTTGAACAATAAATATATATCACACCCTGGGTACACAGGGTACTCCCAAAATACCGAACACCAAGAGCAGCCACTCACACAAACAGATCACAGATCAATACACCAATGTTTGTCACATGGTTAAAACCCTCGAGAGGGAAATAGTCCACGGCCCCGGCCAAATAGCTACTTGGAGCAATTTATTATGCAAAAGAAAGAAAGTTACATGAGCTTCTCATAATCGATCAACTAGCCAAGGACCCTCCATGCTCTTTAAATAGAGATCATGGACCAATCAGGTGTTAAGCCATGGATCAATGGTAGCTGTGATCTAAGAGAAGTTGAACCATCGGATCACTTTATGTCTAGAACATATCGTGGTCGTCGGATTAGAATATTTACAAATGCATACTAAAGAAACACACTTTACCTAACGGATAGATTACACAAGTTGATCTTAACTAACTTCTAAGTGTCTAAATATCCTAACAAGTTTTACCACAAATAGAGCCTTCTACTCAAAGCTATTCAAACACAAAATGACACACCTTTTTCGAACCCTGATTAGAATATTGTTTTATGGTCGACTTGTAACTGAGATAAAATTTTAATTTCGACTCTTATGAGTCTAAAATTCGGCCTATGGTACCTTGATGTGTCCTCTTTCTAATTCCGCAGGTATGACCTAATTTTTATGTTCCAAAAAAATTATTGGAAGTCTCCCAAAGTTTCTTATTTTTGTCATATCCAAAAAAAAGGACTTGTACGATATGCCACATGTCCAATATTTTGCTTCTATAGCTGAAACTTGTACCATAGATACCCTAGTCTTTCTTCTTTTGGATGCAACTGGTATCACACAATTTGGATCTCGGATGCCTCATATATGACCTTTTTCCCTAGAACACTTGTTTTATACCAAGTTTGAACTTGTCAAAAACCATATATTCCTCTACAATTATCTCCGAAATTGTAATGGATAAGGATCTAAATTTTGAAATGGAGATAATTAGGCATGTTTTAGAAGTGGTTTTTTAACCTAGATCTCTAAATCCTTGTATTTTATAAAAATTTGTATCGAAAATTCCAATATGACTCGTTTTGTAGAATCCAATCCCAAGGAAAGAGCTCTAGTACCAAATGTTATGAAACCAAGTCCCAGAAATAGCATAAAAGGAGAAGAAATAGAAAATAAGAGAGTAATCCATGCCTAAATAATGAATAACAGAGATAAATAGCAATCATCTTTGAGGGAGGAACCTCCTTACACAATGTACTGAGTACACAAGACAAGACAAGATACAATGATGACTAAAATGAGAATATCTCCTTCCTATATATAGGAGACAAAGGTGTACAATAACAACTAATCATGCCCACTTATAGACCCATGCCGACATATGTAATATGTAATGCACCGCAATATAAGGGGTAATGTGTCACGCTATATGGAGTAATGTGTCATCATTAAGGACTCAACACACATGCACACATATATATACCATTAAGTTTAGGGCTTTATTTATTTTATGTTATATAGATTGGTTTTTCCAATAACCCTACAATGAACACTACAACTGTAATACATACGATAAAAACAATGTTTTAGTATTTTAATGGAGTAAAATGCTACAACCACATCACTCAATTTCAAGAGTAAAAACTACATTCTTAAATAATCAAGAAAACAATGAAGATGTTGTAGCTTTACCTTTATATCTATAAATTGTTGGTCTTGATACATATGTTTGTCACTAAAACCTCATAATTACAATGTAAAGAGAGAACAAAAAATGGATTCAAATGTTCGACTAAAATAATATGTTTTTACACAAGTGAAATGTCTTAGAAACCACTCACACAAACATATCACATATCAACACATCGATGTTTTTAAAGTGGTTAAAACCCTTAAAAGAGGAAACAATCAATAGCCTAAACCAAATATATATATGAGGAAATATATTAATGCAAAAGGAAATATTATTTACACATGAATTTCTCACAACAAATCATCAATAAAACGACCCTCTACGCTATTCAAATAGAGATCGTGGGGGTGCTAATCCACATATCAATAGCCATTGAGATTGAGGTGAAGATAACTTGTCGTATCACTCTATGTCTAGCATATATTATGATAATTATACTACATAAGTACAAATGCATACCAAATAAACATACTTTACCTAAAGACACAATGGATCAAGTTGATTTTAACTAACTCCTAAGCATCTAAATATACTAACACCCCCCTTAAGAACAACTTGGGATAAGTTTGAAGGAGTTACAAAAGTGATACAATAGGAGAAGGAAGGAGGAATTAGATCCTTCCTCCCCCTTAATGACAAATTATTAAACTCCTAACACATATCAAAGTTAGAAAACTTTACATCTGCAAGAGACTCTATGAATATGTACGAAACTTGATCATTTGTAGGGAAAAATATCACTTCAAAATGCGATCTTGAGTAAAATTTACAATGAAGTGCATTTGTAGCTCAATGTGTTTGTTATGCTAATGTTGAACTAGATATTTGGTGATATTGATTGAAGTACTCTAATTATTAGAAACAAATGTAGTTGGATGGTGTTGCTGGAATTTAAACTCTAAAAGGATATGTCAAATCCATAGGTATTCTTAACTTCATGAACTAGGACTCAATATTATGATTTTGCTGGAGAAGGAGAAAGAGTTTTTTCTTTCTCACAGATCCAAGTGATAGGTCCAAAACCAAGACTAAAAAAATAACATGTAGTAGAATTGCAATCATTAGGGTTGATGACCAATTAGAATAAATGGATCCAAGAAAAAACATAGTCCTTCTTGAACTTAATATATCCCAAACTAAACTATACCTCATATATATCAAATTATCCTTTTTTCTACTTCCAATGAACGTCATGGGGAATTTTCATATACCAAGCGAAAATACCAACGATAAAGGAAGTATTAGGACATGTATGGGTCAAGTGCAAAATACTTCGAACTAACTGACAAATTACAATACAAAATGGCACCTAATTTGGATGTAATGGGTGTGGAAGTAAGTTTGAATCCAAACTAGAAGGGAGAAGGAGTTGGTTTACAAAATTACATGTGAAAGAAACAAAGAAGTTCACAAGAATAGTTAGATAGATAAAAAAAACTTCATTCTTTGGTTTGCAAGACTTGGAGTCCTAAAAAATATGCAAATGTCCTTATTCGATCAATTTAAATTTCTTCTTGAGGTTGGATTTGACATGGGTTAAAAGTTTAGGTTTGTCATTATTAAGAATAAGGTCATCAACGTAAACAACAAGGATTATAATATGGTTTCCCACTTTCTTTGTATAAAATTGGGGTCAAAATGACATGTAGAAAACTAGGCGTCAAAATGGCATACCAAGCTAGAGGACCATGCTTAAGGCCATAGACATATTTCTTAAGGTGATAAAAAAGGTTGGACTCATTTTGAACATAGCCAAGATGTTGTTATATGTAAATTTATTCTTGCAAATCCCCATGCAAGAATACAAATTTAACATCCATTTGATGGACATCCCATTTATGTGAAGCAAAAAGGGAGAGAACAAGGTGGATGGACTTCATTTGGGGAAAATGTTTCTTTGCAGTCAATTTCTTTAACTTGGGAAATATTTTTTGTAACTAGTATTTCCTTAATTCGTTCATCAATTCCATTTGATGCATAGTTAGTTCTATAAATCCATTTACATATGGAAAGTTTCCTCACTTTCGGAAGAGATACAAATTCCAAGTATCATTTTCCATTAGGAAATGGAATTATTCATTCAAATCTATGTCCCGATTTATATGTCTAGAAGCTTCTCCAAATGTTTCTAGATCATGAGTCTGTGAAAATTGAAGGTATTGATCTCTGGGATCACTGACAAGATCACCATATACTTTTTATGTTGTATAGATCCATCTAGAAAGTGTTGGTGCTGGTACATGTTCATGTTCAATGGACCCAACTAGAGGAAAGTAAGTAAGAGGAGGTGGTTTTTCATCCTTAATATCATAATCTAAAGAAGAAACTGGAGTACACTCACTAGTAGAGAAGTTGTAAATAGAAGGTGACACAATTACCAAGTATGAAGCACATGTTGAATTAGCTCACATGACGAGATTTTTTCATCAAATTTAACATCTCTTCTAATGCTAATGTCATTGGATTTAGGTTAAATAAGTTTATAACCTTTTACATCAACAAAATATAAAACAAAAATCCACTTCTCACTCTTAGGTTGTAATGCTTTATGTTTTTTATTTGGGAATGTGATCCCATGCTTCTCTTCCAAACACATGAAAGTGGCATACATCAAGTTTATATTTATTCCATTATTCTTTTGGTGTTATTTCTTTTAAAGTTTCTGTGGTAGTGCATTTTACCATGTAATTCACATAGTTAATGACTTCTACGCAAAAATGAGAGCTTAATCCCTTAGATGGGATTATATAATTTTTTCATTTCCTTGATGTGTGATTGTTTTTCTCAACAACATCATTTTGTTATGGTGTGTACGGAATAGTATGTTGCATTTAAATGCCTTGTGTAGTGCTGCAATTTATACATGTATTGTTTATATATTCACCTCCATTATCTATTACTAACTTATGTATTTGATGTCCATATTGTTTTTATACAAGGCCCTTGTAGGCCAAAATTATGTCAAGAAATTGATTCATGTTTTTAAAAAATTAAAACCTAGTTTATTTTGAGAAGTAATCAATGTTGGTTAAGAAGTAACTCAAGCCAGAGAAAGAAGTAGAAGGAAGTGGACCACACAAATCATTGTGAAAAATATAGAAGGGGCGAGGGTGTGCCATCAAGCATGTTTTTCAAAACTATCCTGATGGTGTTTACCAAGAACACACACAAGACAAACACCACCTCTGCAAGAAAATAGAGGAAGATCAATCACCATTTTATGATTACATAGATACTACAATGAGTGGTATTTTGGATGACCAAATTCCTCATGCCAAAGTTTTATCAAGTCATTGCTATGAGCAATAAAAGCTAATGTAAAATATGTTAACTCAAATTTGCCAAATCTATACAAATTGGTAATATCATCAACAAATCCAGTTTCTAGGTCACATGCTTAGCATCTTTGAAATCCTAGATCGCAACTTGGTGAGGTGTAAACTTGACAATATTACCTTCATCAGAATGAGTAATCTGATAGATTGACAATAAATTGCAGAAAATACTTAGAACGCATAATACATCTTTGAATTGACCATTATCTAGATGAACTGTTCTAGTCCTAGAACATTAAGAGATCTATCATCACTAATAAATATATATTTAGTTTTACATTAATTTAGGTAATAAAAAATGGATTTATCCTTGGCCATATGATAAGATGTTCCATTATCAATGGGTCACTCATTATAAGAAGAAGAAGATACACCAAAGGAAATAAGATTGATTTTATGCTTCTTTATTACCATTTTCAAGGACTCCATCTTCTTGAAACACTTATACTCCACATGACCATCTCACTCATAAAATTTGCAATTTCATTCACTCTTCTTACCTTTTGATTTAGTGCATTTATCACCATTCTATGTAGGAACTTGCTAAGAGGGTTTGATACCATTATTTTTCTTAATGTTGTGAGGATTATGCTTCTTTGGATGCTTGGATTTATCCTTCTGTTATTCCATTAATACTTTATTAGATGTACCTGCGGTGCTGACCACTCCAAAATGGAAGATCTTATCTTTCTGTCTAATTCAAGAATCACAAAAAGATTCAAGACAAGGTTATGTATAAGTAGTCCTTGGAGCTTCTTTAATGGAAGGAAAAGTGGATACAAAAACATAATCAGAAGGATCAATCTTTGCAATAATAACATAAATACATTGTTTTTCTGGATTAGTTATCTTGCATTCTTCAACTACGAGTCTAAGTGTTTTGAATTTATATGGATAGTATTGAGTTCAAGGTAAATCACCTAGATTTAAAGAAACCAACTCATTTTCAAGTTAGTGACCTCGAATCTCATTATGGTGACCAAATACGGTTTCCAACTTTTTCCAAGTTCCATCTAGTTGGTCAATTCCTTGAAGTTGGAATAGTAAGTGATTAGAGATGAACATCCCAGTTAAACCATGTGCTTCATCATTTTTATTATGCAATTTTACATTCTTATCGACATCAATTGTGGCATTTTCTATTCCCAAGGTAATTAGATTAAGTAAATTACTTTGTAGGACATCCTCCATACCAGCTCTCAATGAGAATTAGTTGGTATTGGTAAGTAGAATATCACTTGGACTATCCATATTATGAAATGTATATAATATGGCTTAAAAATAAAAGTAAAACTACTAGTCTATATGTAAATATCTTGAAAAAATAGGTAGTTTTTAAAAACAACACAAAAAATGGAATTTGAATGTCAAAGTCATGCATTTAAAAAAAAGAATAAAATAGAGCCAAGAGCCACATGGAAGGCATAGGTAGATGCATGTGGTGATAGAGGCATAAGAAATACTCCTCCTGTCGTTGATAAATTTTTCTATAAGCCCACTTTTACATAATAGTTACTTTTAAAATTAAGTGACCCACTTGTATAAAACAAGTGAAAGAAGCTTTACAATGAAGTCACTTTATAACTTAAAGTTACGTGAACTTTTGCAAAAAGTAATAAAAAATGGACTTGAACTTGAGACTTCTTGCTTAATGAAGTATATTTCAACCAAGTGAGTTAAACAAAAGATATAGTAGCTTTTACACAAACACAGAAACAAAAATGAAATTTTGAAATCAAAGTTTCTCAAATTTGATATTAGACCTTGGTTATATTATCTAGAGGATGCAAGTTTTCTTAATGTTTCTAGTTTACTAGGGTCACATAACACAAACAACAAAGAGCACGCAATCAAGAAAAACCTTTCCACTCTATTTTTGGTTTTTTTGAGTTGACATAGAGCACACAGAAAATATAATACATAGACCAAAATGTAACAAATCGGGAATAAAACAAAAATCCAAGCTAAAGTATGAAATAATATTAGAAATATTTAAAACAATTTGGTAAATGTAAACAATATACCTACGAATCTGGTAAAATGGTTGTATCTTGGGAAAAAAAACAGTTTTGAGTAAAATGAAAGTGTTTCGAGCTGAAAGAAACACTACATATGCAATGGAATACCTATACTAACCCATAAATGCATAGAAGTAGTTGAATCCAAAAATCGTTTGATGCATGCAGATGCATCGGTTTAAGATATTAATAAACAATGGGAGTGTGTCTCCATAAGCATTATAATACCATGTTCGAGTAAAACATGAAATTTTCACATAGGTGAGACACCTTAAGAAGCCTCTCACACAAACATGTCATAGATAAATATACTGATGTTTTTTTATTTGGTTAAATCCATTAGAGAATTAAACAGTCCATGGCCCCAACCAAATACTTACTTGAGGAAATATATTAATACAAAAAGAAAAAGAATTTACATGAGTTTCTCACAATCAATCATCAATAAATGACCCTCAATGCCTTTTAAATATAGATCATGGACCAATCAATTGAAAAGCCACACATCAATATCCTTTAAGTTCAAGGTGAAGATAAATCGTCAGATCACTCTATGTATAGAACATATCGTGGCCATTAGATTACATAATTACAAATGCATACTACAAAACACACTTTACCTAAAGGAACATTAGATCAAGTTGATGTTAACTAACCCCTAAGTATCTACATATCCAAAGAGAATACATGACACATGGAAATAACATTTAATAGGAAAAGAAAACAATTGTTTTGACAAGAAAAAATTTACTCTTTGATTTTCTATTTTTCACCCCTTTTGCGACAATGAGATGAAGGAAATTGTAATTATCACTCATACGAATGAGTTATGGAATAATGAGTTGAGTTGATAACACATACTTAAATATAAATTTATACTTTAAATGGGACTATATCCATAAAACTCACTGTTTTTGCATCAAAACACCAAAAACAACCCTCGAATTAAAAATTGTTGTTACTGGTAGTTTTATTTTCAGGGCTAATATTAGAAGTTATTACAAGTTTTTAAAAATCACGGTTGATGCCATTGCAATCAAAAATCTAAATCGACTCTTTAATCGAAAATGGGTATTACCAATAACATCTTCTTCTCCTTCTTCTTCTTTTGGCGCTAAAATTGCATATTGTTTAAAATCTTGGCCTTAACAACCAACATCGTTCCGATCAAAACCCTAAATAAGCGCCCTATATGAAAAGTGGTGAAACCTTGGCCTTAACAACCAATCACATTGCAATAAAAATTCCAAAATTGACCCTCGAATTAAAAGTATGCTACATGTAGCAACATTTTCTTTTGTGGGGTTAAAATTGTAAGCATTTCAAAACCACAACTATATATATACATAAGTTAAACACAATTATTTTAGAAATCAATTTTAAAATTCTTAAAATAAATCAAATTTATATGGAAAAAATATATTATAAATAAAACAAAAACAAAACAAAACAAAAAAAATTGAAAATTGTGAAAAAAAAAACTAAAGAATCAACTTAAAATCAAAATTTTGGAGAGTTTAATTTTACTTTGAATTTAGAGTTTAAAAAGTAAAATAATAAGAAATTAAAAGTAAAATTGAAAAACAAATTAAAATTAAAATAATATTAAAATTGCTCATTATAGAACTCCCTTACATGTAAAGGGGGTGGGGAGAGTGGGTTAAAGGGGATCTCAATAACAACATTGAGCTCCCCCTTTAATCTACCCTTCCCACTCCACTTTACATGTAAGTGGGTTTTATAACGCACAATACTACTAGCAAGCCATATTATTAATTAATATGACTTGTATACACCGATCGATATATATCAATTATAGCCAGACATTTAAAAGTAGTTGATATGCGTTGATTGGCATATATAAGCCATATTAATTAATCATATGGATTGCTAGTTGACAACTAGCGTGCAAGGAAGGATTGGTGCATTAATGTTATTATTATTATTATAAAATAAGTTATTCATAAATGAAAACATAGAAAATAAATCATATAAATAGATAGATAATAAATAAATAAATAAAAATTAAATAATTAATAAGAATATAGGTTCAATTATTTATACCATGTTTCGACATGGTTGTATTTAATTCATAGTTACGGTTAAATCGAGGTAGAATTTGAACCATGGGTGACCATTGTTTAGGCATGGTTGAATTTAGTGCATCATGGTTGACATAAACGGGAGAACATTGACACTGACCAGGGTTGACATAACCAAGAGAACATTGACGTTGACCATTGTTTAACCATATTAAGAAACCACAACCACATTCTTAAAAGTGGTTGATTGACTTTGAACCATGGTTAAATTCAATCCATAGTTGAATTATAAGCAAGGTTAACTTTGAACCATGATTGACTCCAGTCCATTGTTGACTTCAAATGATAGTTAACTTTTAATATTAATATGGAATGGCTTCAATCCAAGGTTGACCTAAATCCATGGGTGACTTCAATCCATAGTGGAATTTTAAGCAAGGTTGACTTCAATCCAAGGTTAACATCAATCCATGGTTGACATCAGTCCATGGTTGACCTCAGTCCAAGGTTGATTCAATCCATATTTGACTTTAATCCATAATTGGATTTTAAGAAATGTTGGCTTCAATCCAAGATTGACTTTTCTCCAAGGTCGAATTCTATACATGGTTGACTTCAATTCATAGTTGATGTTAATCTATGGTTGACTTCAATCCAAGGTTGACTTCAATCCATGGTTAACTTTAATCCATCATTGACTTTTACACAAGGTTGACTTTATTTCATAGTTGACTTTTAAGTAATGTTGACTTCAATACAAGGTTGGATTCAATCTAAGATTGACTTCAATCCATGGTTGAATTCATTTATAGTTAAATTTTAAGCAAGGTTGACTTCAATCCATGGTTGAATTCATTTATAGTTAAATTTTAAGCAAAGTTGAATTCAATCCATGATTGACTTCATTCTATATTTGACTTCAATCCATAATTGACTTTTAAGGAAAGGTTTACTATAATATAAGGTTGACGTCAATCTAACGTTGAATTCCATCAAAGGTTGATTTCTATCCATGGTTGACTTCAATCCAAGGTTGTCTTCAATTCATGGTTTACTTCAATCCATGGTTGACTTTAATCCAAGGGTGACTTCAACCCATAGTTGACTTTTAAGTAAGGTTGACTTTATTCCATAGTTTACTTTTAAGTAATGTTGATTTCAATCCAAGTTTGGCTTAAATCCAAGGTTGAACTCAATACATCATTGATTTCAATCCATTGTTGACTGTTAAGCGAGGCTGACTTCAATCCATGATTTGTTTCAATCCATAGTTTACTTCAATCCATATTTGACTTCAATTCATAGTTGACTTTTAAGAAAGGTTGAGTTCAATCCAAGGTTGGCTTCTATCCAAGGTTGAATTCAATCCAAGGGTGACTTTAATCCATAGTTGACTTTCAAGTCAGGTTGACTTCATTCCATAGTTAACTTTTAAGTAGTGTTAACTTCAATCCAATGTTGGATTCAATCTAAGGTTAACTTTCGTCCATGGATGAATTCAATCCATGGTCAACTTTTGAGTAAGGTTGACTTCAATCCAAGAGTGATTTCAATCCATGGTTGAATTCAATTTGACTGCAATTGAATGTTGACTTCAATCTATAGTTGAATTTTAAAAAAGGTTGAATTCAATCTAAGGTTGACTACAATCCTAGGTTTACTTCTATCATAGGTTGAATTCAATCCATGGTTGACTTCAATCCATAGTTTACTTCAATTCAATGCTAAGTTCAATTCATGGTTGACTTCAATCAAAGGGTGACTTCAATCCATAGTTGAATTTTAAGCAAGGTTGACTTCATTCTATAATTGACTTTTAAGCAAAGTTGACTTCAATACAAGGTTTGTTTCTATCTAAGGTTGACTTCAATCAATGGTTGCCTTCAATCCATAGTTGACTTTTAAGTAAGGATGAATTTAATCCAATGTTGACTTTAATCTATGGTTGACTTCATTCCATATTTGACTTTGAGCCATAGTTGAATTTAAAAAAAGGTTAACTTCAATCCAAGGTTGACTTCAATCCATACATGAATTCAATCCAAGGTTGTCTTCAATCCATGGTTGACTTCAATCCAAGGGTGACTTCAATCCATAGTTGACATTTAAGGAAGGTTGAATTGATTCCATAGTTGAGTTAGTAAAGTTGACTTTAATCCAAGGTTGGATTCAATTCGAGGTTAAATTCAATCCATAATTGACTTTTATGTGAGGTTGACTTCAATCCATGGTTGAATTCAATCCACAGCTGACTTTTAAGCAAGATTGAGTTAAATCCATGGTTGAATTCAATCCATAGTTAAACTTTAAGAATGGTGACTACAATCCAAGGTTGAGTTCAATACAAGGTTTAATTCTATCCAAGGTTTAATTCAATCCATGGTTGAATTCAATTCCATAGATGAATTTTAACCAATGTTGACTTCATTTCATAGTTGACTTTTAAGTAGTGTCAACTTTAATCCAAGGTTGGCTTCAATACAAGGTTGACTTCAATCCATGGTTGACTTCAATACATAGTTGACTTTTAAGCAAGGTTGACTTCTATCCAAGGTTGATTTCAATCCATGGTTGACTTCAATTCATAGTTGAATTTAATCCAAGCTTAACTTCAATCCATATTTGTCTTTAATCCATTGTTTACTTTTAAGAAAGGTTGACTTCAATCCAAGGTTGAATACAATCTTAGGTTGACTTCTCCATATTTGACTTTAATATGTTATTGACTTTTAAGAAATGTTGACTTCAATCAAAGGTTGACTACAATCCAAGGCTTACTTCTATCTAAGCTTGGCTTCAATTTAAGGTTGACTTCAATCCATGGTTGACTTTAATACATAGTTGACTTTTAAGCAATGTTGATTTCAATTCATGGTTGACTTCAATCCAAGTTTGACTTCAATCCATATTTGACTTTAAACCATTGTTGAATTTTAAAAAAGATTGACTTCAATCTAGGTTGACTACAATCCAATGATGATTTCTATCTAAGGTTGGATTCAATCCATCGTTGACTTCAATACATAGTTGACTTTTAAGCAAGGTTAACTTCAATCGAAGGTTTATTTCAATCACAAGGGATTCACCTTGTTAACCAGTATCTTATCACATTCATTCATAAAGAGGGTTTTTAAATTGTGAAAAGTAAGGTTAATATATTATAAGTATTAGGGGGTGGGGACTAGGGAATGGGGGGTTATAGGTGTTAGGTGGTATAAAAATGAATATCTAGTAAAAATAGGGAATATCTCATTAAAATATGGTTTTTAATTGAAAAGATGTATTGGTAGGGGGTCTTAACAAAAGCGTTTTTATAGGTATTTCTTAATACCTAGTGAAATTAAGGGTATTCTTTAATATCCCATGAATGAAGGCACTATGGCATAGTTTCACTAAGTGAAGACCACGTGATTTTAATCCATGGTTGACTTCAATCCATATTTAACTTTAATCCATCGTTGACTTTTAAGAAAGGTTGACTATAATCCAAGGTTGACTTCTATCTAAGGTTGGATTCAATCCAAGGTTGACTTCATTCCATGGTTGAATTCAATACATTGTTGAATTTTAAGCAAGGTTGACTTCAATCCATAGTTGATTTCTTTCCAATGTTGACTTTAATCCATAGTTGATTTCAATCTAAGGTTTTCTTCAATTCATATTGGACTTTAATTCATTATTGATTTTTAAGAAAGGTTGACTTCAATCCAAGCTTGAATTTTGTCTAAGATTTACTTCAATCTATGGTTGACTTTAATCCATAGTTGATTTCAATCCAAGGTTTCCTTTAATCCATGGTTGGCTTCAATCCATGGTTGAATTCAATCCATAGTTGACTTCAATCCAAGGTTTCCTTTAATCCATGGTTGGCTTCAATCCAAGGGTGATTTCAATCCATAGTTTACTTTTAAGCAAGGTTGACTTCATTCGATAGTTGACCTTTAAGCAATGTTGATTTCAATAAAAGGTTGGCTTCAATCCAAGGTTAACTTCAATCCATGGTTGACTTTTAAGAAAGGTTGACTACAATCCAAGGTTAATTACAATCCAAGTTTGACTTCAATCAATGGTTGAATTCAATCTAAGGTTGTCTTCAATCCATGGTTGACTTCAATTCATAGATGACTTTTAAGCAATGTTGACTTTATTCAATAGTTGACTTTTAAGCAGTGCTGACCTCCACCCAAGGTTGGCTTCAATTTAAAGCTAACTTCAATCCATGGTGACTTCAATCTATAGCTAACTTTTAAGCAAGGTTGACTTAAACTCCTAGCTGACTTTGAAGTAATGTTGAATTCAATCCAAGGTTGACTTCGATCCATGGTTAACTTCAATCCAGTCTTGACTTCAGTCCATGTTTTACTTCAATCCATAGTTGACTTTTAAGAAAGGTTGACTTTAATCAAAGGTTGACTATAGTCTAAGGTTGCCTTCAATCCAATGTTGACTTCTATCGATCAAGGTTGACTTCAATCTATTATTAACTTTAATCCATAATTGACTTCAATCCAAGGTTGACTTTAATTCATAGTTGACTTTTAAGGAAGTTTGACATTAATATAAGGTTGACCTTAATCCATGGTCGACTTCAATCCATAACTGAATTTAATCTAAGGTTGACTTCAATCCATATTTGACTTCATTCCATAGTTGACTTTTAAGTAAGATTGAACTTAAGGGCCAAGGTTTACTCGACTCCAAGGTTGACTTTAGTCCATGGTTGACTTGACTCTAAGATTGACTGCAATCCATGGTTGAATTTAATCCAAGGTTGACTTCAATCCTATGGTGCTTTCAATCCATAGTTTATTTTTAAGTAAGGTTGGCTGCAATCCATAGTTGAATTTTAAGCAAGGTTTGTTTCAATCAAAGGCTGACTTCAATCCATGGTTGACTTCAATCCATAGTTGAGTTGTAAGAAATGTTGTCTTCAATGGAAGGTTGGCTTCAAACCATGGTTGAAATCAATCCATAGTTGAATTCAATCCAAGGTTGACTTCAATCCATATTCGAATTCAATCCATAGTTGACTTTTAAGCAAAGTTAGCTTTAATCAAAGATTGACTTCAATCAAATGTTGAATTTAATCCATGGTTAAATTCAATCCATATGTTGAATTGAATCCATGGTTTCCTTCAGTCTAAAGTTGACTTCAACCAATGTTTAATTTTAATCCATATTTAACTTTTAAGTAAGGTTGACTTCAATCTAAGGTTGGCTTCAATCGAAGGTTAACTTTAGTACAAGGTTGATTTCAATTCAAGGTTGATTTCAAGCCAATGATGACTTCAATCTAAGGTGGACTATAATCCATGGTGGACTTCAATCTAAGGTTTGCTTCAATCCATAGTTGACTTTCGAGCTATGTTAACTTCAATTCAAGGTTGACTTCAGCCATTGTTGGCTTCAATCCAAGGTTGACTTCAATCCAAAGTTGACTTCAGTCCAAGGTTGACTTTTATCAAAGGTTGAATTCGATCCAAGGTTGACTTTAATCCATGGTTCACTTCAATCCATAGTGGGATTCAGTCTAAGGTTCTTCAATCAATAGTTGACTTTTAAGCAATGTTCACTTCAATCCAAGGTTGACTTTGGTTGACTATGGTTGGCTTTAGCTAGCAATGGTTGACTTGGTTAACCATGGTTAAACTATGGTTGACCATTGTTTGTGCATGGTTGACTTTGATTGATAGTTGAGTTTAAACCAATGTTGACTTTGAACCATGGTGGACTATTGTTAATGCATTGTTGACTTTAAACTAAGTTTAAGTTTGACTTTGATCATGTTTAATAGGGTTAATAATGGTTAATTATGATTGTCATTTAGGTGATCATGACTCACCATAGTTGAGAATGTTTGATTTTATTTCAACATGTATGACCATGTTTGATGGTTGATAATGAATTTTATTTATATGATATAAAATTACATAAATTAATCGAATGAAATAAATAAATATGGCATTTGCTTTTTAGGTTAATTATGCTTTTTTACTTTAAAAACAAAAAGTGATGATTTAAAGTTAAAAAGCAGTTAACCATACATAAATATTATATGATTAAATATAATACTAAATTTAGAAGAATATTAAAATTTTACAAATTATATTTATAATTTATTTATTGCGCCGAGAGGCGCATTCTACAGCCCGGTATGAGGTAGAAGTGTGATTCCGTGCTCAACGTGGAAGTGACACGTGGCACAATGTCGGCACAATGTCGGCTCATGATAAATATATATTTAAATCTCCCACAATGTCGGCTCATAATAAATATATATTTGAAGCTACCACAATGTCGGCTTAAAGATTAAACTAGGCTTAATATCTATATACAGCAAAGGGCCACCATAACTAGGCTTAATATCTATGCACAGTTGCAAAAATATTTTTATGAAGAGGATTAAGAAAATCATATGCCACAAATTAAGGAGATTTTATAATGATCTTGATTTTGTATTCGAAGGCCATACTGCATGTTCGAGTCCAACTAAAACCAAATTGCATTGAGTAATGAAGGGAAGAAGGAGATTCAAACTTACAGGAAACCGGAAACGCTTTCCAACTGCTCTGTAAGCTTCTAAACAGCGAACACAGATGGAAGCGTTTCTAAACCTATAGAATATACACATAAAATACCCAGTTAGATGGTAACGCATTATGTAAGATAAATTAACAATTACATTAATTAGATTCATAAAGAGAAAAGCTAGATTAGATCTGCATCTAATATAACAAAATTGGGCGAAAATAATGGCAAATTAAAATAAAATTGATATGAATTAGCCATGAAAACAGACAAGGTTGAAGAGATGCATAATGATGAATATGAAAGACAAAATCAAGAATTCGTGAGGCTCCTGAATACAATCCCTCAAATTTTCTAGCAAATGCATTGAAGTTGCCATGGATTGTCAATTCCTACAAATATGAGCCTTCCGGTCAGAGCTCTATGCGAACAACTCCTGGATAATGTATATACCTAAATTAATCGATGGCTCTAACTCTTAATTCTCAGCCCCGAACTGCAATTTCCGTAAGCAAAGGTTCTTCATTACAGGCAAACCAGCGGCCTTCTGCTTCTCTTTTGCAAGANCGAACTAAAATTTCCGTAAGCGAAGGTTCTTCATTACAGGCAAACCAGCGGCCTTCTGCTTCTCTTTTGCAAGAAGATTGATGAATAAATGAAACCTAAAGTCAAGAAACTTGTTATTTATGCACATTCGACCGTGATTAATATTNAATTGCAAATTCTTTAAAATGTATTTAGTTTAACATGTATATAGTTAATTAGCGTTGTTTAGAACCATAAAACACCTTTTATGTTTTAAAGTTTTGAGATTTTATAAAATACCTTTATGTTTTAAAGGTATGAGAATCAAATTCAACTTTCGCATAACAGAATTTAAAGCTGAGTCTTGCAAATGCTGACATGGATTCCACCCATCAAATTAAAACCAGTATCAAGCTGAAAAACAAAGTAAAATCTGATCNTTTTGAAGCCTGGCTAAGGTCATCCACTCTGAGTTCACTTCACCGACGGGGCCGAGTAAACGTATCTCTATTTGCCGCTGGCACCAGAAATTTGGCATATGGATGNGTATCTCTATTTGCCACTGGCACCAGAAATTTGGCATATATGGAGATTGTAAATGAAAGTATTTGTATCAAATTTGGTTTTTAACATGACAAAATTTAGAAGATGCAATCACATATTTCAGAGAAAAAAAACAATATAAACATGGATGGTTGCATAAAATAATATCCAGCCTGCTATATTCAGCCTGAAGCCAAGATAAGGAAACAAGGGAAAAAACAACACAGTATTCTCCAGCCATATAGAATTCTGCGAATGGTTGCAGCAGCTTTATTAATTCACAANATTTAGAAGACGCAAGCACAGATTTTAGAGAAAAAAAACAGTATACACATGGATGGTTGCATAAAATAATATCCAGCATGCTATATTCAGAAATTGGCCTGAAGCCAAGATAAGGAAACAAGGGAAAAAACAACACAGTATTCTCCAGCCATATAGAATTCTGCGAATGGTTGCAGCAGCTTTATTAATTCACAACATTATTGGAAATTGACACACAATTATGCTTCTACTGCACACGAAATCAAGAAGAGTCAATCTCTAAACAATATTTGAGCCCAATATGAACAATGCATGCACGCGTATTATTTTCTCACTGATCTGGGTTGCCGACTAGCTTCATGACCGCAAGTATTATATATATAAGAAGTTTGATTCCATTTGAAAGAATTGATAAATTTCGTGAAAGAAATGATAAATTTGCTCATATTCATATCATTTTGTTTGTAATATGTGTTATATTCAATATGAATATCAAATATATCTGTTTTAAAACAATAGATCTCCATCATATCACATTCTTCTTATTCACCTTCTTACATTGTTACATTGTTATTCTTAAGCTTCTTTCATGTAATTTTATAATGTAAAAATTGGATTATAAAATATTCTACTGTAAAATTCAATTGCAAAAATAACTAAAAACATATACATATTGTGGATCATCTAAAATATTAATGTTGCCGCCCACGACTGGAACCAGCGTAGATCCAGCTTTCCTCGGCTCTATCATGCGCCGAGAGGGATCAAATATTTCGAGGTGCAAACCCTGCTTCAACAATTGCACTCCAACAAAGGGTTTGCACCTCGAAATATTTGATCCCTCTCGGCGCATGATAGAGTCGGGTAAAGCTGGATCTACGCTGGTTTGTAAATTTAACACTTTATCTCTTTAAATGCTATTATAAAACCTGAAAATTTGAATTTTCAATTAAAATTCTAACTCTTTATTATGATTAAATACTTTGGCAAGTAAATGTCAATTGCAATAAAACATCTTTTTTTATTTCCAGAGAAAAAAACCATATATATATTTTGAAATACAATATACAATTCACACATAGACCAATAACTAGTATTGTCCATTGTCTATATTTTCTGACCAGCAGCCAAAATACACTGATTATAAATCAAGTATAATCTAACCAAAAACTTAAAAAAGAGAGGCATTAACAGCACTCTATACACACATGTTCCATGCATCAATGCATTTACAAAACTGGGCATGGTCCAACCCTTAAAACATCAAAATTATTCAAAAACTAGTTATCTAAAACTGTTCATTAAACTTCAAAAATCAGTCAAGGATCAAAAGATCATCCTTAAACTTCAGCAAGAAACTCCAACCGTTCGCACAACCTGTACAAAGAGTTTTAATAAAACATGACATAGTTGGAACATTCAGCTGCCCGATGCTCTGATATCTGCCAAGATCCATTTAAAACGTTAGATCCATCTTTTGCCAGTAAATTTGCATGTGTATTTCTTTCTCGATAAATATGCATAAAATGCACAGTTTCAAACAAATCTGCCAATATGTGAACTTCAAGCAAAATCTGCGCAAGCTAAATGTTTTGAACCATAGAAATTGTAATAAAACATCTATAAACCATAGAAGCTGCATGTACAAAAATGATTTGATATCATGACAACTAAGAAAAAAAATTATTTACTTGCAAAATAAAAAATGATATTTTAATTATTTTTCTTATTCGGCTTGTTGTCGTATAACTATGTTAAAAGTATCAAACTCATTAATATAGCTGTAAATTTCAGCTAATAATGGATACAGTTTTGATCAATTAAATAGTTTTGATTAATTAAAATAATTGGAATAAATAATATTAAATTCAATATACATTAAATAACATAATTTATTAATATGTATTTAGATAATAAAAATAATTAAACTAAGCGCAATATGACTTTAAAAGGAGTATAAAATATTTTTGTTTAAAATTATTAATATGTATTTAGATAATAAGAATAATTAAAGTAAAAGAAATATGATTTTAAAAAGAGTACAAAACAGTTTTGTTTAAAATTATTTCTCTGCTTGTTATTAAGCAAATCATACAGCATGAGTGGGCCTAATGGTTAAGAGCATGTGTTTCCTCTTAGGAGGTTACGGGTTCAAATCCAGAGGGGGGTAGTGTATGTACACCTCTGTAGACTTTAGCAGTTAAATTGCTGTGCAGAGGGGGGTCCTTTGTCCCACAAACAAGAGGGTCTCATACACCAATTTGGTGTTTCGCTTGGCGGTGACCTTAAAAATAGATAATTATTATTATTATTATTATAAAACACATCTATATTAATCTCTCTTATTTTTGTAAGAAGTAGAAGAAATTCATATTCATTATAACAAAAGAAATTCATATTCATTGTAACAAAAGTACATAGTATTAAAAGCTTGTTACTGTTGCTTTAAACTAACAAACCACCCGTCCAATTTTTAAAAAATACTTGAGTTGGGGTTTTCAGAGAAATGGGAACATTTGCTCTTTCTAGAGCTATAAACTTCGACATACATATTACAAATTAAAGACTAACTGTAAACAAATTTGAAAATTACACATTTTAAAAACAAGGAAACCCAAAAAAACTGAGTCACAGAGGGAACCAGAGATGATAATAGAGGATCTAGGGTGTTGCATCTCCCGCATAGAACTCTGGTGTCTCTTCCAAGATCGGGCAGGGTCCATAATCCTCTGCTGGGCTTCAAGGTTCCATCTCCTGTATCGGTTGAGAAACAATGGCGTCGATTGGAGTCTTGCGGCCACGCTTAACAAGCGTAGCACTTCTTGTTTTTCCCCTGTGTTCCTGCAATAGACCTGGAGGATTTTCCACCGCTAGAGAGGTCTCGCCACCTTTCCCACGTCGTTCCTTGTCTCCATCATCGTCTGTGTTTCCAGTGCTGAGGAACACCGAATAATGCCTCAAGTTAAAATTGGCTTCAAAGGATTTGAGTTTCGTATCCGTCTAGTTGATACAGGTGTGCATACATTGGGCCACATCCCTAGCACCATTCCATTTGACACTCATGTCCTCCATCAACAATTCGAGCATATTTTTAATCATCCAATAATGATTAATTCTTCCACCACTTCTTCCGAATGCAAGATGGTCTGAGACCGCCTTAGACTCCCACTCGTCGATCAAACATCTGACCGACATGGAAACCTATGCAACAAAACCATCAGTGTCCCCGAGGTTTGCCTTACGACGACCACCTCCTCTACCTGTGTTGACTGTACGCGGAGTACCGCGTTGCCTGGGCATCTTCTTCTTCGACTTTGCAGGCTGGATCACAGAGAAATAAGCACAGAGCAGAAGCAAGAAAACAAGAATGCTCGTAGAGCGGAGGTTAGCAGGTCTCATAGTTTGAAGTGCCACCATCATGGAGGTCTGCATTAACACATGCATGATTTAATTCAACGGTGTTAGGACCCAGACTGGAAATGACCACCCCACTGCTTGCGGGGTTGGCAAGCATTTCACTACCCTTGTCATTTAATTCAACCACGTCGACGTTCTCCTTGTTTCCTGTGCCATCGCCACTTGGTCTGGGAACTCGATGTCCCATGTGGATGGCTTGGGTGTCACCCACATAGATGTCCCATGTGGATGGCTTAAGTGTCACCCGCATCCGAGGATCCATATCAATCCATGATACTTAAAATGTTCTAAATATTTTAAAAAAAAATTATTAAGTTGCATTATATTACATGAATGTAAATTTATATTAACTTAAAATTTATTAAATGTTTAAAGATTTAAAATCTCTTAGCCATTGAGTTTTATACATTAATACTTTGGCAGCTATAAAGTCTTTGTAAACTACATTCAAGCTATTAACATGAATCACAAATTAGGAGGGAGTTGCCACAATATAATATTACAAACAATCCATATGTTATTATTGTGGGTGTTAGGTAGCATATATCAACACTTCCCAGAATTAGAAAAAATAAGACATAAATAAATAACCGAAATAAATTTGAGAGGGGCTTTTAGATGGTCTGGAAAGATTATAAACCGAAGATTATCACACAGGCTGATTCTGGTATTTGTATCAAGTTTCTATTGCATTCGAAATTAAGACAGGTTTAACGGGGACACAATTCAAATCGATTTTGCAAATGGAATGCTTATCATTTCAAATAACTCAAACAACAACCCATTAAAACCATAGTGGCATAATTCAGTATATTGGTCTTTTGTGTACAGAAATTTTGAACAATTTCAAGGTGGTATTGACCTTCTGTGTACGGAAATTTAGAATTCCTTCAATATTCGACCTATGTGTAATAAGGATACTTACTAATTTTGAAAATTGATTTTAAAAAGCCAAATTTCAATTATTAAAACACTATAAAATAAATACTTTCCAATTTCATACTTTGTAATTCAATTTAATAGGAATAAAAATATGATAATTTAAACAATTTAAAATTAATTAATTAATTCCAATGTAAATAGTGGTAAATATTATTTACTTTCTTCTTAAAATAATTAATAACTAAGAGTTTTCTCGCTTAGGGCATTATATTTTTGTTTGTTTAAAGAGTAATTTTGATTATAAGAAATATGTTTTAAATTAAAGAATGATTTAAGTTTAAAAATTTAATGATTGATATTTAGTATTTCATTAAAAATATTGTATATATGTTTAACTATATATAGATGGTTTTTTTTTTTTTTTTCGTAAGAAAAAAGCTGATTTTTATTAATCAAGTAGCTTCATACAATATTGTATGCCATCTATTCCTGCTATAAGCAACTTTACAAAATTGTATTACAGCTTTACCTAATGCTTTACATTGATTCTAATGTTATTTCTTCTCCCTTCCGGGATCTGATGAGTCTAGGCCTTTGATGCTAGCCTTGGTTTTGCTGGTCAAAAAGATCAAAAAACTCCCTCTGAAATGCAACACTAAACTCATCAACCTCTGCTGAGGCTGCTGTCTGCTGTCCCTGTCCCTTCTTCTTCTTCTTGCTTGGACACTGTGAGGCATAGTGCCCAAACGCCTGATAAGCATAACACTTGATTTTACTCAAGTCTTTCTTTTTCCCACTCTGCTACTGCCGCTGGTGCTGCTTGGCCCCACCCTTCTTGGGACCCTTCTTCTTCTTGCCCTTAGCCGCTAAAGCCACATTCTCATCATCAGCTCCTCTGTGAGATGTACTGCCCTGTACAAGACCTCTCCTGGTCTCCTCCTGCACAAAGTCATCCCAAAGTCTCTCCCAGTCAGGTAGGTTCTCTTTGCCCACTATGGCTTGCACAAATGCACCCCAGGGATTTGAAGCCCCATTCACTGCAGTGCGAACAAGCTCTGTAGGGGCTACCTTCTCCCCAACCGCTGCAAGTTCATCCCGAACTGCAGAAATCCTGGTAAGGTATGCTGTGACTCCCTCACCCCCATTCATCTTTATACTCTTGAGTTTCTCTCTGAGAACCATTTTCATGTTCTCATTGGAACTCTCATACAAACTGGTCAAGGCTGTCCACATCTTGTGTGCCCTATCCTTGCCTGAAATGTGAGGGATTATGTGGTCTTTAACCGCATCAAGAATGATCCTCCTAGCTTTACAGTCCTGCTTGTTGAAGGCTAAAAGAGCTGCTGCATCTGTAGATGCGGGAATGAAAATCGGATTAGCTATAGTGTTTCTAACTACATCCGGCCATAACTCATTCTCCTCCAGTAACAGTAAAATTCTGGCCTTCCACGGCACAAAGTTTCCTGTCCCATCCAGCCTATCCTCCAATCTAAGTCCTGTAGCCATCTCTACACCAACCCAACAAAGTGTTGTTCACTGACAGAAGATAAAATACTAAAATTTTTGAGTTCTGAAAATTTCTGTGTGTCTGCAAACTATCACTGTTTTCTGCCCCCAAGCTCTGATACCATGTAGAAATTCTGAGTTTTACTGTTTGTTGGTTTATGTTAACATTTCATGTTTTTCACTTACAGCCGGTTTTGCATAGGCTGTAAGTTACTTAAGAAATTTTCTGAACAATTAAACACACAGTAAAAATCCACTAACAGGCTGAAAAACACATTTAACAGTCACACCATAAAAAATATAGACTCAGAGATTTTTGGCCAATGGCCCTGGAAAAACCCACAAGGGGAAAACCAGTCAGAGAGAGAGAGAGTTTATTATTATCTTCTAGGAAAAATTTCAGACAACCATTTACAGTCAAAAATTAACTTATCTCAACCAACGCAAATAACCCAATAGGCTGCCTTGTTTTCTGTGCATGAACTGTCTCGATTTCTGTGCTATTTTCTTCTCAAAAATGTGCCGAAATAACAGTCAATATCAGTCCTCGATTTCTGTGCCAGAATGCCCTCGATTTCTGTGCCAAAACAGTCACAAAATCGTATTATACGGACTGCATTAAATGCAGTCGTACGGCCTCAAAAACTGAGCCACAAAACTCTGCCTATGCCTTGGGAAATGTGCCAGATTTCTTCCTCGAAATCTGTGCCTGAAACCACCTCGAAATCTGTGCATAAATTAATGCAGCCGTACCTTCCTCGATTTATGTGCAAAAATTAATGCAGCCGTACAGCATTAAATGCAGGCCGTACCCTCCTCGATTTATGTGCAGCAATACACCTCAATACCCCACTTGTCGATCAAACATCTGACCGACATGGAAACCTATGCAACAAAACCATCAGTGTCCCCGAGGTTTGCCTTACGACGACCACCTCCTCTACCTGTGTTGATTCTACGCGGAGTACCGCGTTGCCTGGGCATCTTCTTCTTCGACTTTGCAGGCTGGATCACAGAGAAATAAGCACAGAGCAGAAGCAGGAAAACAAGAATGCCCGTAGAGCGGAGGTTAGCAGGTCTCATAGTTTGAAGTGCCACCATCATGGAGGTCTGCATTAACACATGCATGATTTAATTCAACGGTGTTACTACCCAGACTGGAAATGGCCACCCAACTGCTTGCGGGGTTGGCAAGCATTTCACTACCCTCGTCATTTAATTCAACTGCGTCGACGTTTTCCTTGTTTCCTGCGCCATCGCCACTTGGTCTGGGCACCAGATGTCACATGTGAATGGCTTGGGTGTCACTTGCATAGATGTCCCATGTGGATGGCTTAAGTGTCACCCGCATCCAAGGATCCATATCAATCCATGTTACTTAAAATGTTCTAAATATTTAAAAAAGATTTATTAAGTTGCATTATATTACATGAATGTAAATTTATATTAACTTAAAATTTATTAAATGTTTAAAGATTTAAAATCTTTTAGCCATTGAGTTTCATACATTAAAACTTTGGCAACTATAAAGTCTTTGTAAACTACATTCAAGCTATTAACATGAATTCACAAATTAGGAGGGAGTTGCCATAATATAATATTACAGACAATCCATATGTTATTATTGTGGGTGTTAGGTAGCATATATCAACACTTCCCAGAATTAGAAAAAATAAGACATAAATAAATAACCGAAATAAATTTGAGAGGGGCTTTTAGATGGTCTTGAAAGATTATAAACCGAAGATTATCACAGAGGCTGATTCTGGTATTTGTATCAAGTTTCTATTGCATTCGAAATTAAGACAGGTTTAACGGGAACACAATTCAAATCGATTTTGCAAATGGAATGCTTATCATTTCAAATAACTCAAACAACAACCCATTAAAACCATAGTGGCATAATTCAGTGTATTGGTCTTTTGTGTACAGAAATTTTGAACAATTTCAAAGTGGTATTGACCTTTTGTGTACGGAAATTTAGAATTCCTTCAATATTCGACCTATGTGTAATAAAGATACTTACTAATTTTGAAAATTGATTTTAAAAAGCCATAATTCAATTATTAAAACACTATAAAATAAATACTTTTCAATTTCATACTTTGTAATTCAATTTAATAGGAATAAAAATATGATAATTTAAACAATTTAAAATTAATTAATTAATTCCAATGTAAATAGTGGTAAATATTATTTACTTTCTTCTTAAAATAATTAATAACTAAGAGTTTTCTCGCTTAGGGCATTATATTTTTGTTTGTTTAAAGAATAATTTTGATTATAAGAAATATGTTTTAAATTAAAGAATGATTTAAGTTTAAAAATTTAATGATTGATATTTAGTATTTCATTAAAAATATTGTATATATGTTTAACTATATATAGATGGTTTTTTTTTTTTTTCCCGTAAGAAAAAAGCTGATTTTATTAATCAAGTAGCTTCATACAATATTGTATGCCATATGTTCCTGCTATAAGCAGCTTTACAAAATTGTATTACAGCTTTACATAATGCTTTACATTGATTCTAATGTTATTTCTTCTCCCTTCCGGGATCTGATGAGTCCAGGCCTTTGATGCTAGCCTTGGTTTTGCTGGTCAAAAAGATCAAAAAAGATTGTTAAGGTGTAGTTACACAAAAAAGGTTGTGTAGTGCATCTTTTAGGACTTTGATGATTCATCCTTTGAGCTGATTTTAGTCAGCTCCCTTCTGAAATTGCTGTGTGAATCTCAGCAAAAGAACTTTTTCATAATAGTAATTTTTAGTTCGATAAATGAAGGAAAGGCCTGTGTGGGTATGCCGTGTCCTCTGAGTCCTTTACTTCCAAAATTTTCCAATGCCCTTGTTGCAGATTTAATCCTGCCTTGGAGAGTTTATCAGCTTCCTCATTGTGCTCCCTGTAAACATGCTTAAAGGAAATTGATTCAAAGAAAGAAAGTGATCTGCATGTCTCTCCATATAAAACATCTAAAGAAGCAATCTGCATTTCTGAGTCTTTTTTAGCCAATTTATTACCACCATTGAATCACCATAAACTTGTAAGTTCCTACAATTTCTCTCAATTGCGAAACATAGGAGTAGTATCATGGTCATAAGTTTAGCAAAATTTTTGGTTCCAGCTCCCAGCCCCCAAGGAGATTTTGAAATAATGGTTTTGGTTGAGGAAAATGCAAGCTCCTCCCCCACAAATCAGGTTTTGGGAATCTCCATCGAAGAAAGCCCATGGGGTGTTTTTGTTTATTTGCTTCGGAACAATGATTCTCGGAGGAGGTGTGTTCCTTTCTTGGGGGAAGTATGATATGATATCCAAACCTTTTCTGGCAACCTCTTCTGGCGAGCTGGCTTTTTCAAGAAAGATGGCCCTGTTTCGAGCCAACCAAATGCCCCAAATGTGAATAAGTGGAAGTGATTTGATCTGAGATATTTGGAATGAGGAGGACCAAGCCTTCCATGCTTCTTCCACTGTATTACCTTCCCAAGAGAAAGTTGAAGAAGTGAAAGACTTTGAGTGTGCCCATACCTATTTGGAAAAAACACAGTGAAGGAAAAGATGATTTGAGTTTTCCTCATCGTCCTTGCAGAGACTGCACCATCCAGGACCTGCAATCTACCCTTTCTGGAGGTGCTCCCAAGTTGGGATTTTGTTGTCAAGTACACACCATGAGAATATTTTTTCCTTTAGCGGGCATTTGTACTTCCAAATCCCCTTTTGCCACCATTTTTTTATTTTCAAGGAAAGATTGTGAGCAGAGTTGATGATATCTAATCTTTGGGGTGTAATTTCCAAGCTGTGCTTTCTCCCAAATCAGCTCGTCATCTCTGTCTGTAATCCGGATGTGGGAAGATTGTAAAGCAAGTAAGTATTAATCCCACAAGGATGCCCATTGCTCTGCCAGCTCCAAGTCTTGACTCTTCTTCCATCCTTGATGCCAAATGTTCGTTGAGGTCAGGTCTGTTATTTGGTTGATGTGAAAAAACCCTTTTTGATGTATTATCTGAATTAATGGTTGAGGAAGAATGTGGTTTTGAGTGCTCCCTATCCATGGGTCCGCTCGTATTCTAACTTTTGTGCCATCCCCCACTTTCCATACCAATCCTTCTGCTATAAGAGAGAAAGATTTGCATAAGGATTTCCATACGATGGATCCACTTTTATGCTTCTTGAATGCAAAATCTCTTATCCAATCCAAAACTGTGTTTGGGGTGATGTGTTTATGAATAATAATTTCTGTCCACAGACTTTGTGTTTTTATGAGCCTCCAACCTAATTTTGCAGCCAAATCTTTTGCAAAGAAGGCAGTGTTTTTTATGCCCCAACCTCCCAAATCTTTGGGTCTTGCAATTTGATCCCATTTTACCCATGGCAGGACCTTTTGGTCCTTCTTCCCAGCCCATAGAAAAGATGAGCATATTCTTCTGGATTTTATCAAGATTGATTTTGGAATCCATGCCAATGCCATCTAGTATACTAGAATTGCTTCCAGAACTGATTTGATCAGAACTAATCTGCTTGCTCTTGAGAGCCACCTATTGCACCAGTTGTTTATTCTGGACTCCAGTTTTGCAAGCAGCCAGTTCCAATTCTCTTTTCTATAGCAATTTGGTTTGAGTCTAAATCCCAGGTATTTTAATCCATCATCCAAGGGTAGCTATTGATAAGGGAAAAGAGCCTAAAAAGATCTCTGCAAATCCTCTTCTAGGTTTATTGCTGTAAAGGAGGATTTCTGCAGGTTTATTCGCATTCCTGTGGCTTTGCAGAAAAGAGTTAGTATTTCAGAAAGTCTTTCTGCCTCTCTTTTAGAGTCCTTATAGAAAATGAGAATATCATCCACAAAAAGTAGATGTGTAATGCTCATATTTATAGAAAGTCTAAGACCTTCAAACATTCCCCTTCCTTTTGCATCAATAATAGCTCTACTCATCCCTTCTGCAACTAGAAGGAAGAGCAAAGGGGATAATGGGAAACCTTGTCTCAGACCCCTTTCTGCATGAAAGAAAGGGGAGGCTGCACCATTTATGAGGACTGCAAAAGAGGCTGTTGTTATGCAGGCAAAAATCCATTTTATGAAGGGGTAATTGAAACCCAGATGGGTGAGGAGTAGCCTGAGGTAAAGCCAACTTACTCTATCGAAAGCCTTTGAGACATCTATTTTTAGAATCATCCCCCTTTGCTTTTTTTGTTTTTGCACTGTGAAGACCCTCCTGTGCAACTCCTATAGCTTCATGGATTTGTCTGTCCTCCAGAAAACCAAGTTGTTCTTTGGAAATGATCTTTGACAGCACCTTTCTGAATCTTTGAGCGATAATCTTTGTGACCACCTTGTAGGTTATATTGCACAGCGATATAGGGCTGTAGTCCTCCAACCTTTCTGGGGAATCCTTTTTTGGAATTAGGGTTAAGAAGGTTGAGTTCAGAGGAGGATGAAGGACACCATTCTTTCTAGTTTCCTCCACAAGGCGTAATAAGTCAGGACCTATGGAGTCATATCTAGCTAAAAAGAATTCTATTGTCCACCCATCTGGGCTCGGACTCTTTTCTTTTTGAAAGCTGTGTAGGGTTGCTTTTAACTTCTCCTCCGAGACTTCCTCCATAAGCTCCATGTTGTCTTCCTCACTGATACTTGTAGGGAAGTACTGAGAAATTCGGATATAGTTGTTTGTTGATCTTCTTTAAAAATATATTCAAAGTATTTCTTCCCTGTCTCAGCTAGGTCTTCAAAAGTGTTTACTGTCTCATCACTTTCATTTTTTAACTCCTAAATATTGTTTTGTTGTTTCCTCCCTTTTGCGAAGGCCTGAAAGAATTTTGTGTTATCATCTCCACATTCCATCTAGAATTCTCTGCTTTTTAATCTCAGGACCTCCTGTCTTTCCAAAAGAATTTTGGTTCTTGAAGCTTCTAGAGAAAAGAGTTTCTCTCTTTCCTCTTGTGTGAGAAAGCCCCCCCCTTCCTTATTCTGGAGATCCTTTAGATCCTTCTCAATTTGGATGATTTGTTGATCATCCTGTAGCTTCTTGTTTGCTGCCCAGTCCTTGAGGAGTTTTTTAATTTTGAGCAGGTTTTGGGAGAAATGTATGGCATCCCTAGAACCATTTCCTTCCTGATAGGGAGTCCAATTTGAAAGTATGAGTTGCACTACTTCGTCATTTTTTAGCCAAGCTGAACAGAGCTTGAAAGGGCTTGCCGACTTTCTTGGTTGTTTTCGAATTTCCAAGCAAATGGGTAGATGGTCTGAGTCTACCCCTGAATCCACCCATTGCTTGAACATGAAATCCTCCTCCAATAAATCTTCTGATATCAAGAATCTGTCCAGGCGCTTTGCTATTCTCTCTTCTCCTATTCTTCTGTTTGTCCAGGTTGGTGTTAAAGGTTGTGGCTCAAGATCTAACAATTTGGAGTCCATCAGGAGGTTGCAAAAGTAAGGAGCTAATGGATCCGTTCATGCTTTTGGCCCCCAAGTTTCATGGACTCCTAGTGTGAAATTTAGATCCCCTCCTATGATCAAGTTTCTAGCTTTTAAAAACTCAACCTTTTTTAAGGAGTCCCAGAAATCTGTCCTGTTTGAATAAGGCCCATAAACATTTACAACATTTAGGGTTATGTTTGATTCCGCCCAGTAGAGCTGGGTTCCTAACCCGAAAGAGGAACCCCATGAGTTTGTGCACCGTATGCTTGATTTCTTCCATCTAGTCGCTAGTCCTCCTGAGTGTCCATTTGCACTTTGTGCTGTGAACGAATAGAGAGGAAGGAGGGAGGATAGCAAAAGTTCAACTTCTCTTTCTGATCTTATGGTCTCTTGAAGAAGGATGACTTCTGGCAAGAGAACCTCCGTCATCCTTTTTAGGGCAAGTTTTTTTCGGGTACTTGCTAGACCCCTGTGGTTTAGGGAAAGAAGTTTCATTTTGGAACCCCTTCCGGGGTTTGCACTGCTCTAAGCACCCCAAGTATAGTTGTTTGTCTTCCACTTGCCTGATCTCTAAGAGCCTTGCTCTGAGCCATGGAGAGGTGCGAGGGTCTCCCTCTTCCTTTGCCTTTGGAGGAGATAATAGGGTTTACTCCGAGCCCTTTTACAGGGGCTCTTGTGTTCTGCGAGATTGGGACATCTCTTGAGCGTAGATGAAAACGGATGGAAGAAGACTGATTAGATGATTCAGTTTTTGAAAGGTGAGGGGAGGTTGTGTGGTTTGTGGGGTGAGGAGAGAAATGGGGGGGAGCTGGGGAGCAGTCTAGTTTGGGAGCAGGGGAAAATTTTTCCTCATTTAAAGATAAAATAGTCAAATGCTTACTAAGTAACGAAGGATTCATACCCGGAGAGGAAGGCAAGACTGGACAAGGCTCCGGCTGTTGGATAGGTCCCTCGTCTACTGTTGCGGCCAGTCCTTCCAGTCGATCCAACAGTTGTTCATCGGCTTCTGTCAAAGGGTATTCTTTCGCCAGTCCTGGAGTTAAGAAATTTTCTTTTGAGCTTGAGGCCCCTGTTCGCCTAACCCATTTCTTTCTTCTGGAGGTCGTGGGAACGTAGTTGGGGCAGTTTCTTGCCAAGTGTCTTGTCTCATGATATTGGTGGCAATTAAATGGGAGTCCCTCATAGTCTAGCAGTTGTTTTTCTGTTTTGTATTGCCAAGTCAAAGTGAAATATTCCCTTATGCTTGTTCTGATATTCAGCGAAACTAAGATCCTCGTAACCTTCCGTATTTTTCGTTTGCTAGTAGGATAGATCCACCTCAATGAAAGTTCCAAAGCCCTTCCAATGTCATTGAGTGAAGCTGGGTTCCAAAGTTCCCAAGGTAACCCTGGAAGGCAGACCCAGATCGGTATGGTGTCTAATCTTTATGTGTCCACATTGAACAGAGGCATCCATCTTTTTAGCTAGAAAGGGGTTTTTCCATAAGTCCAGACTTTTCTGAGGATGTGGTCTGCATCCTCTCTGCAATTGAACCGGTATCCGAACCAACCCTTTGCTAGTGGAGTGATATCCTGGCTTCCACCTTGTAGATCTGTCCAATTATTCTTAACCCAATCTTCCATTTTCCCCTGTGTTGGGTTTCGTCCTTTGATTTTTCCAACAAGGGCCAGCCCATCCATCTCCTATGCTTCTGCCATGGAAACACTTACACCGTAAACTAGGTTACAATGTCCTCCGGATGGGTTTAGATAATGGGTTTTCAGTTTTTTGGAGCTGGGGAAGGATTTCTCCGAGCTTTGATCAGACGGGGCGTCTTTGCTTACTGATATGGGGTTTGTCTGAGGGCTGCTCTAAAGCGCGTTCGGCGACTGGACCTATACTGCGATGGATGTTGTCTGCGCTGCTAGTGGTTTGCCTCCTCTGTTCAGGGCTTCATCCGAAGGTGGATATTGAGGCTCAGTTTGAGGTGAGTCACTGCGAAGGGATTTTGCATTCTAAGAGAGCTGGTTTGCAAGAAAAAGGGTGAAAGGTGCTCCCCCTATGGCTGGGTTTAACGGCCTTGCTACAAAAATCCCTAACATACCTTCCTCTGTGGGTGCTGGCGTGTCTGAAACCCTAGCCTCTAGTCCAGCTAGCAGTTTTTCGAGGGCATTCTGGATAGTTCTTGGTGACGGGATTGTGGGAAATTTCGGAGGTGTGAAGACGTGTAACCCGTGCCACGGGTCAGCTGAATAATCTACCATGTATTCCGGTAAACCATTGTTTATCTCCATACTGGTCGCGGCCTTCCTTTCCGTTCCAACGTTCCGGCAAAACAACCAACTGTTCCTTTCTCTCTTGTAAAAAATTAATTAAAAACCCTACCCGTTGTTGTCCTCCGTGGAGCCCCCATTGGCTCCCGCTTTATGAGATCCGCATAAAACCGTCGCAGGTTCGCATCCGCCGCAGACCACTCCGACAACCTTATCCTCTTACTCAATCATGCATGTAAATTCGACCATTAACTATATATAGATGTGATATATATTGTTGTATATTTAATTAAAAATATTATATATATGAAGTCTACTTCCATATTTTATTTGTATTGGATATTTTCGTTACGTATTTTTCAGTATCGAATCATATTTGTATATGTATTCGTACTAGAATTATGCTACTATGATTAAAACGTGTAAGGGATGATAAATCCTAACATTTGATAGGTTGATTGTGAAGGAAGAAGATTCTAGTGTATTGAATGATAATAGGTTGATTGTGAAGGAAGAAGATTCTAGTGTATTGAATGTTATCTATTGATGATTAAAAAAATTAAAATTTTGGAACCCCACTCCACCCACAAAGTTGAAATAAATAAGTCTATTTACCTAATTATTATTATTTTATTTTTTAAATTTTTTATTATTATGAAAATTTTAAATTCTTCAAAATTCTTAATTTATTCTTAATTTAATATCAATAATTTTTGTATTTTTATTTTTAATGGACGATTTTTTTTATTTTAATAAAAAATATAACTTTTTTATGCCCAAAAGTTTTAGTTTTGAATATAAATACTAATACTCAATTTAATTAGGATTTCATACACCAATATGGGGAAACCTGCATTGGATTTTTTTATAAAGTTTTCTTGGAAATAAAAACAATCACAACATTTACATAAAAACCACAAAGATCTTATTGAAACAAGAGCCACAAGGTGGCAATGTCCCCGACATTGTTATCTGCAGTTGCAAAAGCATGTAGAGTTGATTTTGCAATTGGAAATAGCTAGTGCCAAACCTTAAAATGAAAATGTTGTGAAGGATTGGTATACCAATTCCTCATTTCCTCTTTTATGCATTTTCAATTGTAATAGTATGCATAAGGAAACCCTTCAAATTGGAAAAAAAATATTCCTCACTTTAATTGAAAAATAAGGAGTTCTACTATCAAGAGGAAAAAATAAACTTATGAAATAGGACCAACTTTGGCATGTTTAACCTTAAGAAAATTTCCTAGATTTTTTTAGCTTTCACATGAGTTAGGAAGCTATGAAGAATTGTAGTGTTACAAGTACATATATGCATATACATATCATTTTAAAGATTTAACACTCCATAAGCACAAAAATTACATATTTTCTTTTGTTGTCATGATGTTTTGTCTAATATCTATTTTCACTATAAAAATCTTGAGAATTTCTAATTTTTTTTTATAAACCAAATATAGTAAAAAATACTTTTGATTTCTAAATTAATACAATTTTTATACATATTCATAAACTAACAATCATAACAACAAAATTAATCTACATTTTTGTACACTTCTTAAACATAATTAAATTTGTTAATGACCAAGAATTTAATAAAAAAATTGCAACTTAGGATTTCCATTATTATAATTTATTTTTGTCAATTTTTGTTAGGTTATTTGGTTAAGGTGTAGGTTTAGTTAATATTATGTTATAATAGTTTTTATAATATAATTATTAATAATATTTGAAACCATTAATAGTAATTATTTTTATTTGGTACCCTTAATTTATTATGTAATCTTGAATTTAAGATTTATTCTTTTAATCAAACATTAAATTGTTAAGATTTATTTTTTCAAATTAAATAAAAATTATTAGATATTAAATTTATGAAAGAGTGGTATAACAAATTATTTAAAAGAAACAAAAATTTATAAAATATATCAAGTTATTGTAAAATTTTAAGTTTCATGATCTTATTAATGATATGAAACTTAGTCTAGATAGCTAAGAATAAATTTAACATAATATTATATTAATACCACTTTAAATATTTTATTTTTATTGTAAAATCAATCTCTATTTCAATTTTCGAAAGAGGAGTGTCACTCTTCTTATTTCAAGAGTACTCCAGCTTTCTTCTTACATTTTGTTATGAATTAAATATTCATTGACATTGTAAAAACAAAAGCATTGATAACCACTTACAATCATTCTTATTTAAGGGGATGCAAAAGTGCCCGGTAAACTCCAGTTACTTATTCCCTATTTCCCACACAAACAAACATTACTTATCTTCGATCAACCTTTAGTATCTCACTGTTCTCACAGCTAATGCTGTTAAAAGATGCCCAGTCACACCTCCACATATAAACCAGTCATGATCACCAAGTCTAATCAATAATAAATGAAGAAATTACAAAACAGAGTAAGCGTGTAACACTCCATAGTGCAACTCGTAGATGCCAGCAACTCAATACGATCCATTAGCGTATTGATTACTCATTAAACACCCACTTTTCTTCTCTTGCATATCTCTTTAAACACCCACTTCTCTCTAGCGTGTGGAATCATTCATGCGGATATCCTGGCATGCGGATACCCGCTGTTCTGGGTACAATCCATTTACTTAATACTCTCACTAAACATCCATTTCTATATCACAATATGGTTTGTTCTGTGTACAATCCATTTACTTAATACTCTCATTAAACACCCATTCCTATATCACAATATGGTTTCATGTTCGAAGTCTAGATTGAACCGCACCGGACAGGTGGATCAAACCCATAAATCTAGGACAAGCCATAATTGGCTCCTGCTTAAAAAGAAAGGAAAAGTATATCTGGTACAGCTACGCCTCCTCTACCAATATATTTGATACAATCAATAAATCTAGGAGGGCTTGCTTCGCCGCCTTACCTTATTGAGCTGTATAAATAATTTATCCATTGGTAAGGCTTTGCCTTCCTATACGGTGTTAGGTGCGGTGCTTAACCAACCTCTATCAGAATATAAAGAAATCCTTCTTTTTAAATCACGGATAAGCGGTCAAGGTCAGTCGTATTCACGGTATGCCCAGCTGATAGGCGTTTGCAATGAAAGGCTGGGGTATATCATTGCTTTGTCTTACTTACTCTTCTTCGTACACATGCATTTTCCTCCAAAAAATATCCTTTGCAGGCCACCTTGACGATGTTCTTTACTTTCAAGAAATCAGGCCCTTGCTCACTTGATTCCATCATTGGATTATCGGTTTATTTCGTCATTGGCTTTCATAAGCTCCTCGTAGGCCCAAAAGCTTCCCACTATATATATATATATATATAAATTTAAAACCTCATGATTCTGCAATCTTACATTGAATTCATACTTAAAGTGGAGCATCTGTACATTCTATTACATAATCTTTTCTCATGAAATTCCATGCAGCCATGCGAGCTTGCTTTCCGGTTACCAGGTATTCAATCACTCCCTAATAACTCTAAGCCCTTTGTGATTCCTTCGAAATATAAAGAAAATAGAGATAGATACTCGCTGTTTCAGAAAATTCGAGGAAGATTGTGAGATAGAAATATATATAGCATCGACCAATTTGGATTAAGCCTAAGAACTGTACGGAGCATTTCTAGAAGCTCAAATGCTGACAATAATATGTTAAATGCCGTGTTAAAGAGATCTTTGACGTTCGTCCTAGTCAATTGGATGTTCAGAACGCCAAATACGGAGTGAGCTAGCTATGGAGTAATCCTTCCTCCATAGGATTGAGGAAGAGCAAAGTCAAGGTTAACTTTGCTCCTCTTCCGTTCGATGAGGGAGGATTGCTCCATAGCTAGCTTACTCCAATACATGTTAGCTGGCCGCCGCTAGTGGACTGGTTCCCGATGGATCATTCACAACCAACAGATAACTCGCTGAAGATGATGTAATAACTTTTCCTTCATGCGTTGGCATTTATCAATCCTCAACTATAATTGTGAATTACTGTCGTGGCAGAATCGTCGTATACTTTATGGCTCGCTAATGACAAGATAGGGTATCGTTTTGTTTGGATGAATCATATATCATTAAAGATTTTTTCTTTGAAGGTGGCGTTGAATAATAACCTTCCTTATCTTCTTATGCGGCAATGTGTATTGGGAAATTTAAATTCATAAAACAAAATTAAAAGTTCAATATTTAATATTGAATCCAAACTTTATGAAAACTAAAATATTGAAAATTATAATAAGAACTCTATCCTGTCAATGGATCACATCGAAAGTGGTGTGGGTATATTTAATTCCTACAAACAACGGTAATTAAAATATGCATGGGAATAAGCACAACAACCAAAAGGCAAATCAAGGCTTCAAAATTTACTTTGACGTCACACATGGTAGGATTGTGATGATGGGAACTTTTCTTTAATCATTAATGCTTTCATAAGCCATGAAGGTATTCGAGTCACTCTCAATGTTGAGAATAATCCAAAAACTCAACTCAATATACAAAATTCAGAGGATTTTATATTTTAATTTTAATTTTTTAATGGGGAAGGAGTTTTTTTTGTTTCCATAACATTTATACCAGATATTCCATAAAGAATTAAAAGCAACGCAAAATTCGGAGGGAATTTTTATTACCATGCCAAAGAAAAGTAGAATTAAATCTTTTTCGGGTGTGGCAACTTATAAGCATTGTAAGGTCAGTGTGCAGCACTCGAGCAAGATGCATCGGATCTATTTGCAGAACCCTGTAAGCCATCAATAAAAATGCAAACCTAAATATTAAAGGAGGAATCTTGAAATTTGAAATATAGGTATTGTAATAAAATTCTAGAAATTAATGGCAGAAATTCTTGGCACGACATATATTTATGTCAAAATGATCCAATTTACCCAGAGAAATCGTGAAATTTCATAATGGATCAACTTTCAAGCAAAATGATGCAATGTGACAGTGGAAAATGAATATTTATGTCAACAGGATCCAATTTAGTCAGAGAAAACGTGAAATTTCACAAGAAAGTAAACTTCACTCCAAAATTACTATGATTCTATTCTAACAATAGAAAACGAATATTTATATCAAATGGTCAAATTCGCTCCAGAATGATCCAATTTAACAGTAGAAAACAAATATTTGAGGCAAAATAATCCATTAACCCAGTTTTTTTTTAATTATTAAGGTCTAGCAGATGACCGAAGAGAATGGGTCAAAGCGGATAGGAGTTACAGGCAGTAAAAATTATTAAGGTCCAACAGATGATCAAAGAGAGTAGGTCAAAGGGACAAAGAAGTACAAACAGTGATCTCAAGTTGTAGGGTTGCACTACACTAATCTGAAAACATTACAAATAAAATACACAAAACAAGTAATACATCAAAGATAAAAAATAAAAATAAAAATAGTGAATGTAAGATCTACTTGATGACTATAAGAGGAGGAGGCGAAAGTATCTGCCGCACATCATTCGTTCAGGCATCACAGAAACGATGAAATTTGGTAACATAGATAAATTTGATGTAAAATCATGCAATCTGACAGTAGAAAACGTGTAACCACGTCCAAATGATCCAATTAAGCCAGAGAAGCCGTGCAATTCCGTTACATTCAAATTCGCTTCAATATTATCCATTTCGACAGTAGAAAACGAATGCTTATGTCAAAATGATCCAATTTACACAGATAAAGAGGTTGAATTTTAAAACTTACGGAAAAACCTGGTATAAAATTAAAAACGTTAGCATAAAAATATGTGTTATAAGTTGTACTATTTTCAAAACATAGTCAGTTACATTATTCCATACTTGCAGGGAATAATAATCCTTGACATCACTTTGCCATCTGGTTTTGGGGCACATGAATTCAAGCAAACGTCACATTAGGAGAACCAATGAGAATTTTAAAAAACCAACAATTAAAAAACTCTTAAATAAAAATTGTCGTGTACTATAGAAAAAACCTTAGTCTAAATTCAAAAAACTTTAAAATGCTCAAGATTAATACACCTAACCGATTAATGCTGATGACGTTAGCCTGCCGCCGGGTCTTGGGGCACAAAGTCCCATGCCTACGTGACCTATATAAACCAATAAAAAGTAAGATAAATCAATATTTAAATAATTCCCCCAAAAAATTTAATACAAACTATAGCAAAAATGATATGATTTTGTTAAAGTTGCAACAAATTACTTCAAATAATCGCCCTGAGCGATTCATATATCCCCTCCGGCAGGGACATAATAAGTTGTTGACATCTCTTTCCAAAGGTAATCCAATCCAGTAAAGTCCATTACATTGTAGTACATGCTCCATAGGGTTGACTTAAAAAATAAAAACTAATAATCTATATGTGAAGATCTAGAAAAAAAATAAGTAGTTTAAAAAATGACATTAAAAATAGACTCTAAATGTCGAATTTATGCATTTTTAAAAGAAAAAAAACATAAAATGGAATGAAGGATCTACATGGAAGGCATAGGTTGATCCATCTGTTGAGGCATAATAATAATTCCCCACTAGTAATTTTGCCTATAATCCTATTTTAACATAAAAGTTGTTTTTTAAATTAAGTGACCCACTTTTATAAAAATTAGTAGAAACATTTTTAAAATGAAGATACTTTATAACTTAAACTTAGATGAACTTTTACAAAATGTAACAAAAGAAGCCCAAATTTCAACCAAATGAGTTAAACAAAAGATATAGTAACTTTTACACCAACACATAGAAACAAAATTGAAAAATCGAAATCAAAGTTTCTCAAATTTGGGTTTAGAACTTGGTTATATTACTGATGTAGGGGCATTTAGGCCCAAAAGAATCTATTGAAGGTAACCGACTAAGGACGCCTAGAGTACATTCGACGACCTCTAGGTGAATGAGTAGATAGGTCAACGGGAGAAGGAGAAGAAGAGGAGAGATAGGTCGACAGAAGAAGGATCGACTGAAAGAAAAGAGACGTGGTAGTTTCGACTGTAATTAGTCCATGACCGATGGTAAAATATGAAAAGAGGTTGACGACAACATTCCGACCAAAGCCTAAGGAGAGCCAAGAAGTAAAGTCAACTGACCACCGTAGGTGGAAGGGGCAACTGTTTTCCAAAGTCCAAGAATAGAGTAGTTGGGGCATTTGAAACAGTTGCGTGTCAGTTATTGTGGTTGTTGTAGAAATTCAGGTGGCGCAATATGTAGAGTTGGATCAGAGGATGTACTTAGTGCATTCATGATGTTTCCAAGGAGTAGGTGAACTTCTAGAAGAAAGGTCAAGTCCTGTGCACTGAGGCACAATTATAGATACCAATGCACATGCATAGAAGAGAGGTTAGATGGAGGTAGGAAGGTTGAGGTTGGACTGATAAAGGCTTGCAGAGAAAGATCAGACTGACGAGTAGAGACTTTTTTTACTTTTTATGTGTGTGTGTTAAGCATGAGGACGTAACATTCCCTCTTGTAGTTGTATGTTGTTTGGTCAAGTTCCATTCTAACTATTCGAGAAAAGACTCACATTGTAATTCCTCTTGTAAAAAGAGATTGTTTTCCTATTTAATTGAAAGTCATAATTCTTAGCAATAGTCGTGTTGTGTGTTTTTGTCTACGTTTGTGTTGTGTTCACTAATAAGTATTCGACTACCCACGTCATGTCTGCATCAGTTGGTATTAGAGCATAAAGTTATCCTGCATGAAGCATTCAGTTGCGATTAGACATGGAGAACAACTCCAACTGCGATTAGGTAGAGTTTTGGGAGTGTCGATATGATTTCTGAGTAGAGAATGGTTCAAAGAGGTGTTAATGTCAATGGTAGAAGACAATGCAGAGGCGCACGAGTCACTATCGACCATGAAACATTTGAAGAATGTGTTCAAATGATGAGAAAATTGAAGAACGAGTTAGCAAAGAGGCCCAACAATGAATGGATGTTGCAGAAACCATCGACCATAGCGACGAAGAAGTTGAGGATGAAGTTGATGCACTCAGTGAGGAAGAGGAAGAATAAATAGAAGGAAAAAGTTTGAAAGCACTGACAGAAATGAGGGGTAAGGCTAAAATGGACATTCTGACTTACTCTAGTAGTATGAACCCCGAGGATTTGATAGATTGGATTAGGGAAATGGAGAAATATTTTGATATAGAGAAGATAGAGGACCCAAAGAGGGTGAAGGTTTCATGTCTGGAGCTAAAAGGTTATGCTTCATTATGGTGGGACAATGTAAAGACCGACCGAACCAAAAAGGGTAAAGAGAAAGTGAAGACTTGGGATAGAATGGTCACCAAGTTGAAGGATAAGTTCCTTCCCACCAACTATATGATTTATCTGTTCAGGAAAGTGCAAAACCTACTACAGAAAAAATTGATAGTAAAAGAGTTCACCGAGTTCTATTGATTTTCTATTAGGTCAAGACAAACCGACGAAGGAGAGGAGGCATTAGTTAGGTGTGTGAATGATCTGAAATATGTCATTCAAGACGAGTTGAGCCTTTCAAGGTTTAGGACTGTCGGAGAATCCTATCAACTAGCTCTAAATTCATAGGAGAAACTGTCTAGAAAGACTTCGATGAGCTGAGGAAATTCAAATGCTAGGAGTCAGAGATATTCTGCTACCATATTACAAACCAGCATGGATAAGAAGAAAGTAAGTCAGGATGACCGACGAGAGGAAAGCACGACCAGAGATAGTGTATCCAAGTACCGACAAGGAGGAGAAAAATTCAGGAGTCAAGGCAGAAATGATCATAGAGGATATTTCAATGGAAGAAGGGAAGACCAGTCCAAAATAGTCTATTATAAGTGTCAACAATTTGTTCATGTATTTGTAACTTCGGAATGTATTCACCTGTATATTTCTTATTGTATTTCATTGCACCCCGACGGAGATGTTTGTTCCTCCGATCAGGAGAGTCATGTAATGTCATTGAGGTTAACCCTCCATTGTAATTCGGGGCAATAGACCGCACAGTTGAGTCATATTAGGGTTATTAGACTCTCCTAGAGAAGTCGTCCCTGTAGAGTAATTATCAAGTGGAAATTAAGTATAAATAGAGAGTGAGACTCTCTATTTGATAACCACACTCACTCAACAATAGCGCATGAGTGAGAGAGGAGTAGCTCGCACAAGTGAGAGAGAGAACAATTGTCGAAGATCATCTTTGTACTTTTGGGTTTTACTTTTGCTATTGGTGCTCATTCTATCTCTAAGGAAGTTGCGGGGTTTTCTCCTTTATGGTTTCCCCGAGGAAAAATCTTTGTGTCTCTTACTCTTGTGATTATTGTTGTGCATGTTATTCTCTCAAATAAGATCCTAGATCATATTGATTAAACGATAAAAATCTAACATGGTATCAGAGCTAACCTGAGAAGAAGACACTATGCAGTTGCAGAAGCTAAGGATTCTTAATTTTTGGATTTCTCTCCACAAATCATCAACAAAAGGAGGCTATGCTAACTATCCATTGAAGGGTGCATCTTCATGTCAAAGCAGAATCTGATTCCAGGCATTTTCAGTTTTTGGCCTGTCACTACTGTGGGAAATTAGGGATTTTCACGGAAGTGGAATTTTTTAGTTAGCCCAACATAGGATTGGTCTCCTCCTCAAAATCGAAATTTAGAGATCAAGATCAAATGTTTTGGTTGGGTAGAACTTCGGGAAAGTCAAACCCTAATTTGACCCTAGACCAAAAAATCAGCACTGCAAAAGATCAGCTCCAGATTCAGTTCGGGCATATCAAATTGGTAAGATCTAAATCTCTTGTATTTCCATTTGAGGGTCTCATTAAAGATGTCTCATCACACCAAACTTGATGAAAAGCTTGAAGGAGTTGATAACTTCTGAGCATGGAAGTATAGGATTTCACTTGTTCTTGAAGAAAATGATTTGGACACCTACATAAGTGGAGAGGTTCCAGTTCCAGAGGGAGATGAGGCTAAATCCTTACACAAGAAGAACTTGGTCAAGGCCAAGAGGATTATACGGTTGATTATATCAAGGATCACCTTATATCACATGTGTCTTCCCTAAAGACACCTAAGGATATGTTTGATTCATTGACCAAGCTATTTGAAGAGAAGAATATAAATCGGAAGATGACTTTGCAAAATCAGTTGAAGAATGTAAAGATCCAAAATGCAGACACCATACAATCATACTTTACAAGGGTCTCTCAAATCAAAAAACAACTTGAACTTGTGGAATAAGAAGTAGAGAATGGAGAAATTGTGATGACCACGTTGAATGGTCTCCCTAGGTCATGGGACTCCTTCATTCAAGGGATTTGTGCTAGACGAAAGTTAATCACCTTCAGTAGGATATGGGAGGAATGCTCAGAAGAAGAAGCTTGAATAGTAGCTTGAGAATAAAGATGGGAAATGAATATCAATCTCTCATAGCACACACTAAGAAAATAAAAAAGGAGCACTATCATCTCAAGAAAAGTAAGGATCCACACCAAAATAAAAAATTATAACCCTAGAATATCTAGCAGAGATTTATCTAGCATCAGATTCTATACATGTGATGAGAAAGGACACTTCGCAAGAGATTGTCCTAGAAATAGAAGTGGCTCCTGTTGGTTAAAATTAATGTTGTTTAATTCACCTTGATTTAATTATCGACCAGAGGACGTAAACTTCGAGCTGCTACACTATATGTGCAGGCAAGGTAGTTTCTATGTTCATGCGGATAACAACTTAAAGGAATTCTAGTCTACTTTCAACTGAAGATGAAATAGATGAAACTATTGTTGTCCTGGATTATCTATGCTAAGGACTCCTAGTTATGTCCTAAAGAAAAGGAAATCACTTTGCTAACTGTCAAACCAATATAACCTACAGCAACCTATAGCAATATGAACCTACAGTAATCTTCAAAGCAATCATAATCCTCCAAAGAAATACTATCTACAGCAATCTTTCAAAATAGTCTACAATCTCTACAGCAATCTTAAGCTACAGTAACTATGATTTACTTTTCAAAACAAACAACCTGCTAAGAAAAGAGTTTACCTATAAAATGAGTATGCTCAGTTGATCTCAACAACCTTGTATTATATCTAAACTTTAATCATTAACCCTACCAAGTCTAATGCTTAAATCCACACAAACACTTCTCAAATGATTATTGAATTAAAACCTATGACTTTTTATCTCTAAATTGTCAATACACAGCCTATCAAAAGAAAGCTTGGCTTGATGTTGTTATCTAAATATACTCTGCTTGTGTTTTGTGCATACAAATGCATACAAGAGAATGCCGAGATGTATTCAGATAATGTTCGCCAATAAATATTAGAGCTGTGCGGGAAACGTTCATTTGTTCTTATCTATATATATTATATATATATATATATATATATATATACTATGAAACTAATGTTGATTCTAGGAAACAATATTATAAACTAGGACTTCATTCAATAATAAACAGCATAACTTCAGCTCCTATTTAATCACCCACTCAAAAGACTATCTAACAAACCCTAGATGCTTTGTAAATTGAAATATTCAAACCTTCTGCTACTGCAATCTTTTTTTTTAAATCTACACTCTACAATGCGAGAATACCCTACAGTTTTACTAGTTCAAAAGTCAAAAGAATATCGAGCTATTCACTAGTTACTCTAACGCTACAGCAAAAGGAGATATCAAGTCCAATCTATTCTTTTTAGTAAATCGATTCTTCAACAACCAAGGTCAAGTTCATCACCCAATTTACCAATCCCACAACCATCAAGAAACAATCCACACTGAAAACCAAAAGAGGGTTTTAAATACACACCATTCCTTAATCTATTCTACAGTTCAAATCAACTGCAAATGACATTAACTAATGATCTACAAACATGCATTCTATTTCCATTCATAGATGAGCAAAACCATTAATATTCCAGAAAATAGTGTCAAAAGAAGAAAACGCTACTCTACTACTGTCAAATACACAATACTAAAATACCAAGGATTGGTGTTGAAGGGGGCCCTACCCTCAACGCCTTCCAGTTTGAAATCACAACTTTAAAAGAAGATAAATACTGGATATATTGATAAAATAGAGTTTACAGTCTTCTCTGAGTATCCTCCTTCACTGAGGGTTCCAAGAATCATTTTATACTGAAAATACAAGGTGAAATCGACCTTGAAACAAGGATCGATACAGCTAACAACCCTACAACTATCTCGGCATATCTGAACCAAAGATGGGAGCTCAAATCCCCTGAAGTCCACATAATACTAAAGAGGGAAACAACAGTTCCTCGAACAAAGGACATCCCTGAAACAGCACCTGAAAAATCTGCATAGATATCTGGAAGGCAATGTGATCCAAGAGACATCTCCAATGTGGGAAGAATCCCCAAATCGCAGGTTCAGCAAGTATAAATCGACCTTGGAACGCCAAGACAAACGTTGAGTTATGTAACAAAAAGATCCATGCATAGAAAAGAAAGAACAAAGACTTATTATTTGACCTATCATTAAATGAAACTAAAAGGCCCTATTATATGCATAAAAACTAATCAAAGTAATGAATAAGCATTTAAAAATCACTTACCAAAACCTATAAACATTGATCTCCATAAAGGCATGACCATATACAAATCAACACTAATAAAACTGATTATTATGTGGTTTCATAAGACTTAGGCTAGAAAATGTTGTAGTGGACAGTCAAAATAGGAGACCAATAGCTCCCACAAGAAGAAGAACAACAAAAGAAGACATCATGCTCACACTGTAGAGGATGATGAACCTCCCAGGAAGAGAATCAAAGAAGAAAGTGAAGATTCTTCAAGCGATGAAGAGTATGTTTTGATTTCTGCCCTCACGGGAACTATTACACATGGAAGCAATGATTGGCTCATAGATAGTGGGGCTTCCAAGCATATGACAGGATTTAAAGAATCCTTTGTGAACCTATCCGAACATGAGTCACCCCACAAAGTGAAACTTGGGGATGACTATCAATATCCTATAAAAGTAAGTGGTGAATCTTCCTATAAGCTAGACTCTGGAAAATCTATAAAGATGAAGGATGTTTTATTTGTACCAGGACTAAAGAAGAATCTTTTCTCCATATATGCATTGGATGCAAAAGGTATGAGGGTTGCATTTGTAGATGGCCAAGTCCTTATGTGGTCAAAGGGAAAGACCATAGATTATGCAGTAGTGATTGGAGAGCAAGAGGGAGGCTTATACAAATTAAAGGGCCAACCAGAACAAGCTTTGGTCCATGACTCAGTAGATCCAAGTGAACTTTTGCATAGAAGGTTTGCACATGTGCACTATAGGGCACTACCACATGCAAGCAAAGTTGTTGAAGTTCTTCCAACTAATACAAGAAAAACATGAAGGTGTTTACAAAGGATGTGCGAAGGGAAAGAACACAAAGAAGACATTTCCAAGTTGCGAGAGCATGGCAAAATGAATCTTGCAAATCATCCACTCCGATGTATGCAGTCCGATGGCATCCAGTTCATGGAGTGGGTATGTATATTATGTTTCTTTCATTGATGATTTTTCTAGGAAGACATGGATATAATTCTTGAAAACCAAGGATGAAGTATTTAGTAAGTTCAAGGAATTCAAATCCTTGATCGAGAACCACATAGAGAAGAAAATCAAGAATTTTCGATCAGACAATGGCAGAGAATTCACATCAGATGAATTCAAGGAATTATGCAGAGAGTGAGGGACAAAGAGGGAGTTGACCACTCGATATAATCCACAACATAATGGAGTTGCAGAAAGGAAGAATTGAACGATTATGGAAGTAGCAAAGGCAATGCTTCATGATCAAGATCTTCCTATGCATCTATGGGCAGAAGCTGCTAGGGCAGCTGTGTATGTACATAATCGTACTCCACATAGAGTACTTGAAAACAAGACACCAGAAGAAGCCTTCTCGGGCAAGAAACTAGAAGTCAACCATCTCAAAATATTTGGTTTCCCGGTGTACATACACATTCCAAAAGAAAAGAGGACGAAGTTAGAACCTTCAGGAAAGAAGGGTATATTTGTGGGATATAATGAAAGCTTGAAGGCTTACATAATATATTTCCTAGGATTCAAGAAGATCGACATCTGTAGGGACGTGACATTTAACAAAGACTCAGTTTACAACAAATCCAAAGAGAGACCTATTGAATACCTTGAAGAAACATAAGTACCCAAGATCCGAGATACAACAATGAATGAAGCAACTCCAGACTAAGATCGAGAAATGGAAGAACCTCAAGAACCTATAGATCCACCCCGTGAGAAGAATTATTACAAGAGGAAACCTGCATGTGTATGAGAGGCTATCCTAGGTGCAGAAAGATATGGCTCTCTAGAAGGAATACACAGAGAAAGGAAGAGACGTAGGCCATACTCCAGTTATGTAGCCCTGTTATGTGACATCATCGATAAATAACCTTTCAACTTTGAAGAAGCGGAAGAAAAGAAAGAATGGAAGGATGTTATGATCGAGGAGTACCAGTCGATCATGAAGAATAATGTCTGGGATGTGGTCCCGAGACCAGAAGGGAAGTCTTTTGTGACTTCCAAGTGGATCTACAAGATCAAGCATGCTGCAGATGACAGTATAGAGAAATATAAAGCGAGATTTGTGGCACGTGGCTTCTCCTAGAAGGAAGGGATAGATTATGAACAAACTTTTGCACCTGTATCCAAATACACTTCCATCATATCAGTACTTGCTCTAGTTGCAATGATGAAATGGAATATACACCAGATGGATGTCAATACTGCATTCTTGAATGGTGTAGTGGAAGAGGAAGTGTATGTGGAGCAGCCACTTGGATTTGAGACACGTGATAGGGAGACTCATGTGTGCGAATTGAAGAAGGCTCTGTACGGTTTGAAACAGGCACCCAAGACGTGGTACGGTAAGATTAACAACTTCATGACTAGTTTGGGCTTTACCAAGAGTAAAGAAGATTCCAACCTTTACCACAAGGTTGAGGAAGGGAACTCAGTGATACTCCTATTGTATGTAGATGACCTATTTGTGACAGGTAAGGATGGGTTGATTACTGACACGAAGAGGAAGCTTGCTGCTGAGTTCAAGATGAAGGACTTGGGGATGATGCACTACTTTCTAGGAATGGAGGTGTGGCAGAGTGTGTATGGAATCTCCCTTAGACAAGGGAAGTATGCAGTGGAGATCCTGAAGAGGTTCAGGATGATGGACTGCAAGGACATGGCCACATCTATGGCATCAAACCTGAAGTTATTGAGTGATGTTTCATCAGAGTTGGTTGATGCCATAATGTATCATCAGATGATTGGATCCTAGATGTACCTAATGAATACGAGACCATATATTTTATTTGTTGTGAACATTGAGTTAGTTCCTGACGGATCCGAAACATGTTCACCTGATTGTTACAAAGCATATTCTGAGGTACCTAAAGGGTACAGTTGATTATGGGCTAAGTATGAGGCGAATCAGAAGATTAACCTAGAGAGTTATGTGGATTCGGATTGGGCACGCAGTACCATTGATAGGAAGAGCACTTTGGGGTGCTTCTTCAATATGAGATCAAGTGTGATCTCTTTGTTTAGCAAGAAGTAGTCCTACGTGGCACTGAGTACTATCGAAGCAGAGTATGTTGCAACTTGTTCAGCCAATTGTGAGCCAGTGTGGATAAGGAAGTTACTATCTTATTTGTTTGATCTCCATATGGATGCTACTTGTATATATTGCGAAAACCAAAGTTATGTGAAGTTGTCAGAGAAACAGGTGTTCCATGACAAATCGAAGCATATCGAGATCAAGTATCACTATATCATGGATATGGTGCAGAGAGGATCAGTGAAGCTCCAGTATGTTGTGACGGGCGAGCATATAGCCGATGTATTGACCAAGCCCTTAGCCAGACTGAAGTTCGAGTACTTCAGAGAGAAGCTTGGTGTTCTTCAGATCGAGGTTCTCTCTAAAGGGAAGTGATGAGTCCGGAAGAAGCAAAAACACATGAGCCTTTCCGACATGGTGGCAAGTTGGGATTTCCATGGTTGGATGTAAGTGCATAGCCTTTCCCCAGATGGTAGTAGGTGTGTCCTACCATGTCGGTGGATGTAAGTGCAAATCCTTTCCCCGAATGGTAGTAGGTGTGTCCTACCATGCCAGTGGATGTAAGTGTAGAGCCTTTCCCCGAATGGTAGTAGGTGTGTCCTACCATGCCGGTGGATGTAAGTGTAGAACCTTTCCTCGGATGGTAGTAGGTGTTTTCTACCATGTTAGTGGATGTAAGTGCAAAGCCTTTCCTTGAATGGTAGTAGGTGTGTCCTACCATGTCGGTGGATGTAAGTGCAGAGCCTTTTCTCAGATGGTAGTAAGTGTGTCCTACAATGTCGATGGATGTAAGTGTTGAAGCCTTTTCCCGGATGGTAGTAGGTGTGTCCAACCATGCCGGTGAATGTAAGTGTTGTGTTATGTGTATATGGGTTGTGCTCCGTGTGATGATAAGATGATCTAAATATGATGAGGTAATAGTAGGGTACACAGGTATTGCAAGGAATGTAATCAGTCCAGGGATGCTCCTTCAGGTTTTGCAGTGGCATATAATCAGTCCTAGGAGATCTTGTAGGTTTTGCAAGTGGCATGTAATAAGTCTTGGGATGTACCTACTTGATGCTTTGCTCGCAGAGATGATAAAGACCTGCATGGAGGCTAGGAATACATCCATCATGAAAAAGGGTTGGCTCTGTAGAGCTTCCTATGACGAGTAGATTTGAGAGATAGCACCATTTGCTCGAGATAACAGTAGCAGTGATGATGATGATGATGATCTAGTTTTGATGATGATCCAGTGACGAAGACTTGTGCTGATGAACTGTGTTAAGAGAATACCTTCCTAGTTAAGAGGGAGTGTTGATTTATTTGTAACTTCATGATGTATTCACATGTGTATTTCTTATTGTATTTCATTGTACCCCGACGGAGATGTTTGTTCTTCTGATAAGGAGAGTCATTAATATAATTAAGTCATGTAAAGTCATCGAGGTTAATCCTCCATTGTAAGTCGGGGAAATATACCCCACAGTTGAGTCATATTAGGGTTATTAGACTCTCCTATAGAAGTTGACCCTGCAGAGTAATTTTCAAGTGGAAATTAAGTATAAATAGAGAGTGAGACTCTCTATTTGATACACACACTCACTCAACAATAGCGCATGAGTGAGAGAGGAGTAGCTCGCACAAGCGAGAGAGAGAACGGTTGTCGAAGATCATCTTTGTACTTTTGGGTTTTACTTTTGCTATTGGTGCTCATTCTATCTCTGAGGAAGTTGCGGGGTTTTCTCCTTTATGGTTTCCTCGAGGAAAAATCTTCGTGTCTCTTGTCTCTTGTGATTATTGTTGTGCATGTTGTTATCTCAGATAATTTCCTAGATCATATTGATTAAATGATAAAAATATAACAAAATTGAGACTCAATTCGTACGAGTTCCTAGAGAACCTGCATATAGAGGGTCGACGAAAGGCCAAAGGTCGGGAAATCGACAAAGAGGTCGGTCTGACGATGAAAGAAAATTCAGATGATATTGCATTGGAAGGAGGTCAAAACTTGACGACCCAGAGAACACTGTTGTAGTCTGCGCGACAAAAGAAGGAAGAAACAACTCAGAGGAAGTCCATCTTCCGAACGAAGGTTTTTGGGACAGATGATGTAAGACCATCGTCGATGGAGGAAACGCAGAGAATTTGGCCTCGACGAAGGTGATCGACAAGTTGGGGTTAGAATTCCAACTGCACCCAAGTGCATATCACATGTCGTGGTTTCAGAAAGGTCAACATGTGATGGTGACACAACAGTGCCTAGTCAATTTTAAGACTAGAAGATTGCATGATAGTGTATTGTGCGATGTGATTACGATGGATTCTTGTCACCTATTGTTGGGTCGACCATGGAAGTATGACTGAAAGATGTTGTATGACGGTCGTCAAGACACAATTATAGTCGAGAAGAATGGTGAAAGCTTTCGACTGATTTCCTTGATCAAAGAATCAAATAACCAAGGGAAAGAAAATGGATATTGGGAAAAGCAAGTGTTAATGTGTTCAGTGAAAATATTCTTGAAAGAGGAAGAGAAGCAACAATGTTGCTTCACGATTATTCCCAAAGGACCAAGTGTTAATAAGTGGAATGAAGATGTCCCGACGAATGTCAGAGAAGTGCTTTCGAAATTCATGGGCATAATGCTCAATGAAATGTCGACCAGGTTGTCACCGACGAGAAATCACAGTGAGTTTGGTGGGAGGTCGGACTCAGTGGCAACAGTCGTAGCAGCCTGTGGATATGATTCTTGCAGCTCTCTGAGGAGACCAAGCTGTCATGAGATGACCCTTAAGGACGAGCATGAGAGTGAGCAAAACTCTCATCTTAGAGTGGTGTGGCACACACCTTCAACAGTTGACCCAGTGTTAGTGTCTGAGGAGCTTTCAAATTTAAAGGGAGCAACTTCAACTGTTGGAGGAAGGGGATTGGAGTGGAGAAGATGACAACAATACCTCCCTCACTAAGAGGGAGTGTTAGCATTTTGTATCTTGGACGTACTCATGTTTCTAGTGCCTAGGTGCAAGGGTACGAGACCATTATGAAGCGTGACTCTTTTGAGACTGTGTGTTGGGGCTTCACAAAGGAACTTGGGACTCCTCTCCTCTAACGTGGACTTTCCTTCATGCGACTATTGGAGCATTAAGGAACGTGAACTTGATGTCATTGTTGCTTTGAACATGTTTCTATTCATGGGCTTCACTCCATTTTTTAAGATTGTGGATATTGCTGCTGACACACTGAGATATTTGTTTCCTTTCGGAATCCTTTTCTTCCATTATTGCGTCAGAGAGACTCTGCTACCCTGCCCAAGGTGAAAATTAGTGTTGATGTTGCATTTCAATGAATTTTTGAAGACTGCGTGGAACTACGTCTTGATCCAAGTATCGAAACCGTAATTGTTGAACATTGACTAAGCTTTCTTATTGAAATCTATTTCTATGGGAGTTGTTTAACTCGGGAAAGATTTTGACTTTTCGGCTAATTTTCAGTTGGAATTGGTTAAATTTAACTCATAAAATTCTGTAATTTTTGTTGTTTGTTAGACAATTTTAAATGTAGAAATGAAATCATGTGACACGAAAACCTCAAGCATCTACACTCTATAAAATCTAGTAATATTTTTGCACGTTTTAAAAATTCTATAAAAATTCATAACCAAAAACAAGCAAAACAAAAATAATAATAATAATAATAAAGAAGAAAAAATCATCCCTAGACAACTCGATTTCTATTTCGCTCAAACTGTGTTATGGACGCAACAAATTGGCATTTCAAAAGACCCTTCTCCATGATTTTTGACAGTTGGCATTCAAGTAAAGGGGAGCGGAATTCAAAACGTTTTCATGAAATATTTTGAACTGAGTGAAGAGACTTCCTGAGTCAAGAGCTGCCTGAGGACCTGCAGAGACATGCAACGTTGAAAAGAAGATTTTTTCTTTTAAAAAGAAGATGGTTTCTTTTTTAACTACATTGAAGAAAACTACGACGACATGCGAGTTTTGTCTTTTCTAGTAGATATAGACTTCCATTGGAAATATTAAAAACTAAAGGAATAAGTGAAACTAAGTATATGAAAGATCATTTTTATTAAGTCTTTTATATGGATAATAGTTAAGTCTTTTATAATTGTAAGGAAGTGGTCTTGGGTTCCAAATCCATTATAAGAAATTATTTATAACAAGTTTGGAGGACATTTAAAAGCGTTATAAGGGCACTCTTTGCAAAATAGTTGTCATTGGAGTTTTTGGTGGAAGGTAAATTTTGTAGTTATAGGTAAACATTTTTAGAGTTTCTTCATAAATTAAGGGAATTCGATAAAGACATTTATTTAAGTATCATCACCGAAGTGATTAGAGGTAAAGCATTTATCAATTCAGTTTAAGATTTATTTTAGAGTTTCTTCATAAATTAAATGAATTCGACAAAGGCGTTTATTTAAGTATCATCACCGAAGTGATTAGAGGTAAAGCATTTATCAATTCAGTTTTAGATTCAATTGTAACTTGCAAACTGTGATTTGTGTAAGTTCATTTGCATTTGCAGTATTTCCTCTGAGTTGTTTGTACGAGGGTGCACTCTTAGCTGAGACTAACACCTTTATTTTTTTCAAGTTAAGATTGTTGAATATGTTTGTTAAAGGGTGGAGTTGCAAGAATCTTTTATTTAGTCTAAGTGAATCTTCAATTTGCTAATGGCGAGATTAAATGACTTGGTAGAGTTATTGAACACTTTATTATTAGAGGAAATTTCAACTCAAAATGGGCCTTTTAACCATAATTCAAATTCCATGTCATCATGTGTTAGCCAATGAAATTGATTTAAATTTGAAATACCATATAAGTCTTAAACACATTTTTAATATAAATTTGGGGATAGGTATCATAAAAAAACTACTTTTTTTGTTTGTATTTTCTACATATCTCTCTGTGTTTTTACTCAAATTTCAACCGGGAGAGCTCATTGGATAAGAAATTAAATTCCGCATAAAATGAGTACCCACTCGACATAATTTTGATGAACCCCGCTACCCCAAAAACAAGAAATACCTGAAAAACATGATGATGATGTCATAATCACGTTTTTTTAGGTATTTCTTGTTTTTGGGGTAGCGGGGTCCGTCAAAAGTATGTCGTCTTGTTTTTTGGGTAGCAGGGTCCATCAAAAGTATGTTGAGTGGATACTTGTTGGATGCATAATATAATTTCGCATCCAACGAGCTCTCCCGGTCGAAATTTGAGTAAACTCACAGAGAGATATGTCGAAAATACGAACAAAAAAAGTAGTTTTTTTCTTTTCTTCCTCCAAAATTAATAAATATTATTTTATTATTTTAACTATTATTTTATTATTTTTCTTAGGATGCCCATTTTGAGTTGAAATTTCCTCCAATGTGCTTTCCTCTGTCGACAACACTGCCACGATCGAAAAGAACACACTCACTCACATTTGAGATTGTGTAAAAGATTCACAAGATACACTTGGGTTTTCACAATTTGAGTCACAACTTCTACGAGAAGAAATGCATTCTGAACTTGTTTATGTTCAAAGGAATCCTCTTTATGATTCTTCTAAAAAAAGGAGGATTCTTATGTTCTCAACAAAGGAAAGTAATAGAGTTATTATTGCTTTCCTTTGTCGATAACACTATCATGATCGACAAGAACACACTCACTCACATTTGAGATTGTGTAAAAGATTCACAAGATACACTTGAGTTTTTACAACTTGAGTCACAGCTTCTACAAAAAGAAACACATTCTGAATTTGCTCATGTTCAGAAGAATCCTCTTTATGATTTCGTTCAACAACCTACACAAAATGACACCGCTTCAAAATCACATAAGCAAATTAGTGGCCAAGTACAAAAGTGAAAGAAAATGAATATGAATTTATGCATACAGAGAATCCGCTTGTTTTTCTAAGCCCATCATCAGACCATGGGAAGAGATCAGCCACAACAAGCACATAACCGGTCTTGGATATGACCAACATAGGTCCATCTTAAAGGTGGCTCTACCAAGCGCCGAGAGGGATCAAATATCTAGAGGTGCAAACCCTTTCCCCTCTATCAAAACCAATACTCATCCATTTTGTTGTCTTCAACATAATATGTGTAGTTCAAAGGCAGGTTGTCATGGATTATCATGCTACGGGGTATCCATGTACATTATTGCACACTGCCATGGATGATACGCAAAGGGGTATCACTTAATATATTTGATTGTTCAGATAATATTTGTGGTAATTAATATCATATTGTTATGGCACTCTATTAATACCCTTATTACCTATGCAAATCAATTTGTTACCTCGAAAAATTAGTTCTATATCCCCACAAATTAATTGTTGCACTGGATGACACATGTATTTATGCATATTCGTGTAGTCTTTGGAAGCATCGGAAATGATAATATTGGGAGGGAAGGTAATGTCTATATTAGGTCATTAATTATCTGTATCCCCCAAGTATTAATCCATATTGTTGCAGTCTGTGCATCCACTTAAAATGATAATATTGTTGTAGTGAAGTGGCAGGTAATATTTGTATCATATCATTAATTATCAATTATCTTGATAGCTCAAGTATTATTTGAATTACATTAATATATTTTGTTTGCATTACAATGATATCTAGATAGCGCAGGTATTATTTGCATTACATGGTTAGTTGATATATTTTTTAAATGGAGAACTGATATATTATTTACGGGTATTTTTTTGTTCTCCACGCAAATGGAGAAAATATTTAAATAACTTTAAACAACCCTAGCTCCAGTTTAAACATGATAGTAATATTTGAATATGATTATAATATTTGAATGTTTTAACATTTATGGTTTTAAATATTAAGCAGTTATTATAAGGAATTTAAGAGATAGGATTTAGGGGGGATTTTAGTAATTTTGTATATGATGGTGATGAGTCAATGATAAGAGGTTGAGTAGTTAGAGTGATAGAGTGCCTTGAAATGTGAATTTTGAGAACTCTTGTCACATTCCCACCCTTCTACCATAGAGAGAACGCGATTATAATGCTATAAAATCCAGGAAATTTAAGTCCCATGAACATGATAATAAAATGCATTGAATTAACAACATGTACAGATGCATAACAATTGCAAATACAGCGGGAGAAATTACATTTATTTAAGCATTCAACATGTTCATATTAATTCATAAACAAATACAGTTGCAGAGATAAAATACACAAGAATACTTATCTTGAAAGAATCTTGTCCTGCAACCAGCTATGCTGTTCCAACGTTCCACCAACCATATGCCAGTGTGCTTATCATTCTCTCAGCACCACCACCCCCGAGCTGGGCATGATTCCCACATTGAATAAGGGAACACTAGCAGGATCACACATAGCCAAAGATATATCTAAATTCATCCATGCCAAAACTGCATTTCGGTTTATCAGGCTACTAAGGAGGTGGAAAGCTTGAACTGCTAAGCTAGTGAGCTCAACCACAGAGCTATGGACACCTACACCATATCTATCTTGGCTTCTAAAACATCCACACACCCAACACAAGGAATCATCCCCTTCTCTGCTACACAGTCCCCCGGTTTATGCCTTCCCTTCTAGTGCTCTTCAGGGTGTGCAAAGAAGAAAATCAACCCCTCTAGATATTTCCGTGAGGTTCCTTCCTACACTAGGTTTATCAAGCTAGTTCAGACTCAATTCCACTCCAAGCTAGTTCATACTAAAACAAAAGATGCACCCATAGCAAAATACAAGTTCTAGGCATGGGCAAAAACATCCTGGAAACCAAATTCAATAATGGTGAATGGGTAAAACATCCCTGGGAACCAAAATCAATTTCACAAAAAGTTCATTGGCTTCACATGGGAAAAAACGGACTCAACAAACACCCAAAAATCGTGGTCTCTTCTCCAATTTGTTGGGCAATACCAAAAACGGATTTCCAGCTTGGAAAACAATGAGGAAATGCAGCAAATCGAGAGGGAGGCAACCCAACCACGGAGCATTACAAAAAACGATTTCCCAGCCATAGGGAAAATGAAGAAAATTACCCCCAAACGTGAAGGAAACACACAACACACCAAAAACGTGAAGGGGAGAGCTCTGCAAGCTTCCAACTACGTGAGGAATGGAGAACGTTAAGGCATTATGGGTTGGGAAGTGTTTATGGGCAGTAACTTGCCTCTTAAGTCAAAAAAACATTTCCCCAAAAATGGGTGGCTTCCCCAAATTCAAATTTGTTAACTCCCATACTCTTCCCATCCCCATGCAATAACTACCTCAACCAATTTCTGGCAGAAATAAATGATTAAGTGAATAAGACAAGAAAGGTGGTTGACAGCTTGATGGGTTTTCCCCTTGGCATTTGGATTTTCCCTATTTGCTCAAAGGTTTGAATATCCCCCCCCCCCCCGCCTTATCCTTAGGAAAACATGTTCCCATCTCTTTTAATGTTGCATTAACATAATTGGTTGTGGGTATTTTAATTAAATTGCATATTTACATGATGTCCAAAATTATAATGTGCCTGAATAGCACGAAATACCACCGACGTCGATTTTAATCGCTGAAACATAAAACACTAAATCGATTGTGGGGCTTTTGCCTTTAGCTCCACACCATGATTAATGACAATATATACATCATATACATTTTTAACGCAATAGAGGTCAAAAACGAGGTGTTACAACTCTAGAGTGAAGCATATTAAATTATTGCACATTATTTACAATAAAAATCAATATTTTAAAATCAAATAATATTTTTATAAGTTTGAAAAGTAACCACAATACTACTACCTCTTAAATACATTTTGAAAAGTTTGAAAAGATCCAAAAAAATGAATAATGCGGTTTAGTTAAAATCTCGTTATCAAATTTAACTTAAAGCAGTTTTTTTTTTTTTTAAATTTAGCTTTAAACTCATATTTTTAATTTCATGTTAGTTTTTAAAATGTTATAATGTGAAAATGACAATCTCTGGAAATTTTACTTATTCATGGTATGTAATGATGAGAAAAAAAAGTGGTAATGACTATGTGAAAAACAAACACTCGTTGGATTTAATGAAAAATAAAACAACATTGTCTTAAAACGGCATTATTTTTTTCCAAAGCAAAGAAATTTATGCATGAAACATAACTCACTCATGAAACCATAATTTGTTTACTGTCTAACCATCTGAAACGTTCTTAAACCATATTATTATTATTAGGGAACCATATTTGGTAAACAAATAATGATGATGATGATGTGATGATTAACGTATGAGACCAACTTTGGTCTATCCGACCTTAAGTAGAAAATTACTTTGTTTACTTTAAAATCTTGTTCCTGTGCTAAAAAAGCTTGCCAAGAAGCTTTCCAACCCCACTATAGTTTTGGCAAGTTACAAGGTTATAAAGGTTTGTATTGGAGCAAATACTATGAAACTCAGATCTAATGCGGGTGCAAGCAAAGCACTCTAAAAGAAAGTGATTTTCATCATCAACTCCCATAGACTCACACATATGAAACCATATGAAGAGAATATTAAACTCAAAAAGAATAATAGATTTAAAAATTTGATTTTAATATTAATTTTTTAAACTTAGCACTATAAGAGCTTTTTAGTTTAAAAATATATATAAGACAAAGATTGTGGTTGATGCAAATTTCTTTTTACCAATTAATTTATAAGAAAATCAATGAATAGATTGTAATTGTAATAATAAAGATTTAGTTGGGGTTAATATTTCATTTTTAATTTGGGTTCACTAAAATTATCGTTATGCAAATTTTTTTAAGGAAAATTTTAACCTCAACACGCTTCATATATGAATTTATAATTGGCTCTATTTTTATTATGTTTTCATATTTATTTTATTTGTATTAAGCCGACCAATTTTTTGGTATATTCAAATTATTTTCTTTGATTTTTTATTTTTATTTGAGCCAAGCGGGAAGGAGTTACTTATCCACCAATGAAACCATATGAAGCGAATATTAAACTTAAAAATAATATTAGATTTAAAAACTCGATTTTATATTAATTTTTCAAACTTCACCCTATAAGCATTTTATATTTTAAAATAAAATTAAAACCAAAATTATGGTTGATGCAAATTTCGTTTTTCTAAATAATCAATAAAAACATCAACGAATAGATTGTAATTGTAATAATAAAGATTTTGTATGGGATAATATTTCATTTTTATTTTTTGTTAGCCCCCAAATTATCACAATAATCATGAAGAAAAAGATAATAGTAATTGTGTTTAATACCATTTATTTATGAGAAATAAAGTTTATGCAAATTCTTTTAAGAAAAAAGTTTGTGTTATTTAGTTAGTTTTAAAATGAAAGCAGAAGCTTGTTGAGGAAATGTGAACCTCAACAAGATTCATATATGAATTTATAATTAGATTTATTTTTTATTATGTTTTGGTATTTATTTTATTTGTATATTTTTTTATATAAATTTTTTTTTTTGTTTATTATAAGTCGATTATAAGCACGAAGGAGTTACACATCCACATCCCTCCCTACTGGGTTGTAGAATGCACCTCTGGACGCCATGAAGCAAATATTAAACTTAAAAAGAATATTATATTTTAAAACTTGATTTAATATTATTTTTTTTAAACTTAACTCTATAAGCCTTTTATATTTTAAAAGTTAAAACCAAAATTCTAGTGGATGGAAATTTATTTCACTAAATAATCAATAAGAACATCAATTAATCGATTGTAATTGTAATAATAAAGATTTTGTTTGGGTTAATATTTCATTTTTAATTTTGGTTAGCATAAATTATCACATTAATCATTAAGAAAAAGATAATAGCAATTGTGTTTAATACCATTTATTTATCAGAAACAAAGTTTATGCAATTTCTTTTAAGAAAATGTTTATGTGATTTACTTAGTTTTAAAATGAAAGCTTAAGCGTGTTGAGGAAATGTGAAACTCAACACGATTCAAATATGAATTTATAATTGGATTTGTTTTTATTCTTTTTTATATTTATTTTGTTTTTATCAAGATGACCAATTTTTGGTATATAATTTTTTTTGACTCGATTATAAGCACAGAAGGAGTTACACATCCCCTCTACTGGGTTGTAGAATGCCCCTCTCAGCGCAAGAAGGAAGTGACAATTCACATTCCTGATTTTTCCAAGCGTATTCAATTTTAGAGTGTTGGATTCCTCAACGAAAGTTCATCTTCATCCACTTAAATTCAAAGTTCGATATGCCAACATTGCGATCAAGTTGGTCATATGAAAGATGAATGTATTGATCTTCACCCATGTAAGCATTGTGGAAAGCATACCCACTCTTCAGACAGATGCTTTAGTTTGAAGAAACCTACAAGAGAAAATATTCCCCGTGGGTGGTGTTATGTTGCACTTGTACCCAACGCACCTTCAAGTGTACCCCAGGGAGAGAGGGACAATTTTTTCAACAAGGAGGGGTGTTATCGAGCAACGGTGGTCATGGTTGGTCCCTTTGGTCACCCTTTAGTGGTACTATGGCTTAATGGAATTGTTGACTGCCCTTTATTAGGGTTTTTAACCTTGGGGTTGGTGTCCGGGACCCATAAGGGTTGACCACTGGGTCACATAGATCCATATCATGTTTATGTGCTCTAGTGGCCTTTGCTTCAACTAAGAGACAATCGTATCCCTTCGGAGCCACTTAAGACACCCTCTAGGCACTTCAGTCAGTGGGTTCCTACTCTCCCTGGCCTTATCTCCTTAGAGGAAGAGATCCTCCATGCCAAGCCATTTTCATGCTTTGAGGAGGGCGTTGAGGGTTTTTACAAAATTCTAGGGGTTATATGGAGTATAACGCCCTCCCTCCAGCTCACTCCATCCTTTCGTTCGGAGTGATTCGCTTGTTTGAGCGTATTCTGACACTTAGGGGTACAAATACCCCATGTAGCCTACCTTGAACCTACGTTAGGACATATTTTATTATTATTTTCTTTTCATTTTAAGTTGACATTTATAAATTCAAGTTCATTTATTTTAAGGCATGTAGGCCTAGATATTTGTAAAAGGTGAGTGTGAGATCATATAAATATATCTCCTCATTTTCATTTTAAAGATAGAACTTATGGGATAATATACTATGCACTTGTTTTACCCCTGTTAGGGTTTCTTTGGATGGATGTGATTCTATTGAGGAAATTTTCTGGTAAATGCAAGCTATTTTTTTGGTAATTCTTTGGTGAATCTCTACTTTGGATAATGCTTCAAATTGTTGGATGAACACAAGCACAAGGATTTTAGGCTTCTTACCTTTTTGTTTGGATGTTGGTGGATGTGCATGTTTGAGTCTTAGTGGTAGCCTTAGATCTACACGTTTCCCTAGGATAGGCCATTACCTTCCTTGTTGTCACCTTAGCAACAACGACACGACTCCTTGAGAAGTGCCCTAGGGTTTCTACTTAGTTTTTCTAGGCTAGTTACTTAACCTAGTAGGACCCTTCCTCGTTATGCTATCATTTCTCCTTGGAAGCCCTAGGTTGGGTAGAGCTTGTGCCAGAGTAGGGTTTCCCTAGGCTCTCACACCAATTTCTCTAAAACACCTAGCTTAGGGTTAGTTTTTAGGTTAGTTTAGGTTAATTTGTGTTAGTAGAAGACCTAGTTAGGGTAGTTATAAGGTTATCCCACTCTCTTCCTCCACCATTGTTGTCCTAGAAGCTTACTGCAAGACCTCCCTTCACCTTCCTTGGCCTCTCCCTAGGCCTCGTTGCCCTAACAAAAAACCTCTCCTACCCTCGGCCCACCTTTCTAACACCACATCAACCCTCGTTGCTTCCCTAAAAGGCCTCCCCTTACCTCGATGTCATCTTAACACAGCCCTAAACCTGCTCCAAAATCTCGATGCCCTAGTTTATACTCTGCCCTAACCTCGTAGGGTCTTACTAGCCCCCCATCCTACCCTTTCTAGCTTCCTAATCCCCTTCACTATCATTCTCCCACCTACAAAATCCCCCTCTTCTACTTCAACAAACCTTCATGGGTCCCTCTACACTCCATTTCCTCCTTCATTTCCCTTCTTATAACACTCACTGCAACCTTTAGGGTATTTCCCTACCCTAGTTCATCTCCCTAAACAGACTTTGCATCCTTGGGTTCATTTTCCCTCTCCCTTCCAAACCATTCTTCCCCACGGTCTGTTGAAGAAAGTGTTTGGGTTCTTTTCCCATACATATTAGGTTTTCCCTTGCAATGGTAGTCCTCCTCCATCCAAACATTGTTGGGTGTTGTCCTTCAACCCTACATCATCCACGTAAGTTTGCACATAAACAATGGTCATGTAATCTTTCTTATTTTGGTGAATTATACTAACATTTTGGTATAGGTTAATGAGTGTGCGCATGACTGTAATAAAGTGACTAAACATATAACGTTGTTATATTGAATCTTCACTCTAGTGTTGCACCTATTAATACACAAAATATGCAAATCATTGGTTGCGAACAATATCCTTGTTACTAGTCGGTTGATACATTATTAATTTGATGAATTACATTTATGCAAGGGATCTGACATGACTGCTGCAAATGACTGATATGTTAGTGTGTAATCATGCTTGACTTAGGGTACATAAACACTATTATAATGTTGCCATGAATATGGTTGTGAGTGATGAGTGGTATATAATTGTTCCTAACTGTTAGTGACTGAAACATACTCTTGTACATTGTTGTATACAGACATGAAGTATTGACATTGATACATGATTGTTGTTGCACATTGTCTATGACTTCAACGCTAATAAGTTGTCTTCATATTGATGTAATAACATGTTAAAACATGATCCTAACACCTAAGTAGAGGACTGAAATATTGTTACTATATGCATACTTCTTGTTGTTCATCTACTTCACTTGGCCAATGTTGATGATATGTACTCATGGTTATATAGCAAACTTGTAGATGATATTGGCTTTATGTATTGCAAGTAAGTGGCACGTTGGTGGTGATTTTGATACTAATGAATACATGGTTTCAGACTTGAAATGAGAACGTGGTTGATTTGGTTGATTGACTATTTTTTTATGAACACATTGTTGAGTAAAGTTAATAACCCAACTAGTGTGCATATTCCTACTCATTCTTCAGACTCCATTAGGCATTGATCTCTAACAATCTCGAAAGAGAACACTTTGTCTCATTGTCTTTGCAGGGTCAAATAGGGCTCTCCCCTAGGAGGCTTAGGCTCCCGAAGAAGTTGGGGATTAGTGACTAAGGTGACAGTGGTTACTTTTCCCTCATATGCTTATCGGTGGCTTGCACTTCCATTCTAACCGGTAGCATTTTGGTGCCATTGAAGGGGACCATTTAAAAATTTGAAGTGGTTGATCCAGAGTCATTCACACCCCGGCAAGAACAACATTTAGTAAGAAAATTGAGGTAGGTCTTTCTGGGTATTTTGAGAATATTATTGTCAAGGACTAATCTTGCAGATATTATCTGGTGACTCCACAAATAAGAATCTCGACAAGGATTAACATTTTTGCATCGTTGTTGGGGACCATTTCAAAATTTGAAGCGGTTGACCCAGAGTCATTCACACCCTGACAAGAATGACATTCGGTAAGAAAATTGAGGTATGTCTTTCTGGTTATTTTGAAAATATTATTGTCAAGGACTAATCTTGCATATCTTACCTGGGGACTCCACAAAGAATAATCCTGACAAGGCTTAACATTTTGGCATCATTGTCGGGGACCATTTCAAAATTTGAAGTGCTTTAATTCAATGGAATTCACACCCATGGCAAGAACGACACTTTGGTAAGTTTTGAAATCCTAATTGTATATGATTGCATACATCTTTGAAAGGAATAACCTGCAGGATTACCTGGTGACTCCACAAATAACTCATCCCACCCCATCAAGTAGGTACGCCTGTGTCTTGTTTAGTACCTTGGTGAGATTTGTTTAACTAACATAGCAGGTCTCTCCTGGTGACTCCAATCAAAGAAAAAAATAAAAGTACTCTATAAAGACAAGGAATCCTAATGAGATGGAATCCAATTATGAATTGTGGATGGACATATTGGACTTCTCATGCATTCCAAGCTTTCCACACAAGTATGCCATTCAAGATGGTGGGAAGGCACTTTTCCCATTATTCCAGAAGAATAAGTGCCATGCAGCATCACATGTGCAGGCATTCATGCAATTCCTCCAGGAAAGAAACATCATGTACGAAGACATCAGAATGAGGCTCCTTCTGTTATCTCTTCACTTAGAAGACAACTTGTATGTCAGGAATTGGTATCAGGGTTTCCCTCACAAAAAAAATTCTTCACTCAGGCATTTCCTCGATGCATTCAGCGTGGATTGGGATTATGGTATTGATGTGACATCTCCAAAAATTCACAAAAAATTAAAATTTTTCTATGCAATATTAAAAGCTAAATCATAGCCAGAATGCTAGTTTAATAATTAACTTTAGTCTAGCTAACATATAGTTTACAAAGACAATACATAAAGAGAAAAACTTAGGATTTAATACTCTTTAGTTAACTGTAACTAAAAGGCTACAGAATTTACTTACTAACTTATAATTCACATGCCACTAACCATATTCAATCTGTGTTGATTTTTAGTCTTGAATAAAACTATATATAAAAAGTTAATGGGTTAAAAATTATTGAATTCAGATCATTGGTTTATTTGTAAGAATGTGTATGATTCTGATGGTTATTTTCTTTTCTTACTGAAGGGGGCCTGAGGTTAGCCCGAGGCTTACTTAGCTTTTCCAAAGCTAATGCAGATTCAATGCTTGTACAGGACTCACAGGTAAAAACTTACTTCCAGGTTTACGATGTAAAAATTTAAGTCTCGGAAGACTAAACAAGTAAGTTAGGAAAGATCCTTTAAACTCTATTTATTGTCTAGATTAGCAAAGTGTAAGAATTCCTAGGCCTATAGAAAGGACTATTCTACCTAGGTAGCAAGTGGAGTTGATAGGGTGATAATTTGTTTTAAACAAATAAATTATATGATTGATTGTATATAATTATCAACATGCAGCTTTTAGTTGTTTGTAATACTAGAATACATTCCCATTGTTTTGTAACTATGGTATTTAACCATGTTAATCCTAGAACTTCCTAAGCCCTAAAATTATCATTATTATTTTGGAAACTATAGATTAACTACAAAATATAACCAAAAATACCCTAAGCATGAAGTCGGTGCATAAAATGACATTACAACCTAGCTAAAACTCCATCATGCATAAAAATGAATTGTTTATTGTTATCAAAGGTGATGGTATTACTTATACACAAATCAGAGGGTTAACATGCAGGTTCAAACTATATCAAGCAAATAAAAATTTCAATGTTAGTGCAACCCACGTAGTTGATGTTCGCAAGGTGGAGGGTTTTGGGTGATAAACCCTATGCAAATGCATTTAATGTTTACCCTAAAAATTCGCTTGGTTTCGATCAGTTGTTTGTTTCGAATGGAAGAGTAGGATGACGGGCCCTCGACCTCCTCGGATCTTTGCAATAGTTGTCAATCTGGTCTTGGCCATGGCGTTAGCAGGCTTGAAGCTCTGGTTCTTCTCCATAACCATTTTATCAAGGCTCAACATTTAAAAAGTGGTCACTTCTTGTTTACCCGTTGTGTTAGCAGGTTTGAAGCTCTGGTTCTTTGCCATAACCGTGAGCTCAACGTTAAGCAGTTGGTATGTTGAAAAGAATTCTCCAAGCATTCTTCTTTTCTTTAAAGAAATTATACCAAGTTATATTCTAAACAACTCTAAAATTTTGTTGTTTTGTGATAGGTTACAAATGCTTGGCATTGCATAGTTGAATGTTGAAGGCGAAGAGCTGAAAAGTGTGAGTGTGAAAGGCTCAGGTAAGCCTCAGTCCCAACCCTGGGGTACCCTTCGTCGTGAATGTGTGTGCGGTGATACCACTATTTTCTGTAGAATGTTACTACGGTGTTCAGATTTACTTGTGGTAAATTGTTGTTTTGTTTGGAAAGGAGGCCGTAAGGTCATCCTTATTGATACCCTTAGGGTTTCGCAGGTGGACTATGACTCTTGTAATAATGGTTTAGGGTAGGAATAATATTGTTCCATGGTTTTATATTCGTTGTTCATGCTATGTTTAAGCTATAAGGGAACTTCCTCGGCCTCTTGCTCAGCCATTGTAACTCTTTCGAAGCTATGAACCGTTAATGCATTTTAGTTTTATGAGTTGAACCCTGTGGCGACTGTATTGGTTAATTGCTTGATAAAATGAAGTCTTTGTTTATAATTCTTTTGTTTTTAAAAGGAAGAGCTTACGGCTGTAATGTAAATATTTGTTGGCATTTGGAGTTACAGTACATTCAACTTGGTAAATAGTTTTTCTGTGATGACAACAATTGGTTATAAATTACTCTATGGCCACGACTGGTTTAAGCCATTGGTAAATTTAGTTGTTTGAAAATCTATTTGTACAAACGGTACCGTAAAGAATTAACCTAGGGTTTGGTTTTTAAATAAACATTTTTGATATTTAGGTTATCTTCATAACTTCGATTTTTGGTATAAACAATAGTTAAATTATAAAAGTCTTCCTTTCAATTGGAAGAGCTGGAATCTATCCTTCGACTTACTTAGTTGATGGATAAATATTTAAGAGATAATATTTCTTCCTTATCTGAAGTATACAGTTATCTATTTTTAATTATTCGCTAACTATGGAAATCCTTTTTCTTTTTTTATAGATAGGTTATATTAATGAGTAGGGTTTAGAAAGAACAGTTTACAAATATGAATAATAATAATAATGTTATATTGATTGTTTACAGTTTGGTTTACTAAGTTCATAATTTATGTACTATAATACAATAGGTGTTATGATGTTAACCATTTTCAGCCTATTGACTGTTCATCATGAACTTACAGTGTTAGATGTTTTAAAAGAAATAGTTGGAGGTTTAACTATGCATTATTTACTATAATATAACTAGAATACTTGTTTATAATTCAGGTATTAAAGTATTAGAATAATGAATTGTTTTTATTTACTAAGTGTAAATAAATAGCTCTGATACCATATGTAACATCTCCAAAATTCACAAAAATTTTAAAAAAATTATGTGATATTAAATGCTAAATCATAGCAAGAATGCTAGTTTAATAATTAACTTAGTCTAGTTAACAGATAGTTTACAAAGACAAGACATAAAGAGAAAAACTTAGGAGTTAATACTTTATAGTTAACTTTAACTAAAAGGCTACAGAATTTACTTACTAACTTATAATTCACATGCCACTAACCGTACTCAATCTGTATTGATTTCAGACTTGAATAAAACTATTTATCAAAAGTTAATGAGTTAAAAATTATTGAATTCAGATCATTGGTTTATTTGTAAGAATGTGTATGATTAAAATGGTTATTTTATTTTCTTACTGAAGGGGGCCTGAGGTTATCCCAAGGCTTACTTATCTTTTTCAAAGCTAACGTAAATCTGATGCTTGTACAGGACTCATAGCTAAAAAGTTACTTCCAGGTTTACGATGTAAAAATTTAAGACACGAAAGACTAAACGAGTAAGTTAGGAAATATCCTTTAAACTCTATTTATTGTCTAGATTATCAAAGTGTAAGAATTCCTAGGCCTATAGCAAGAACTATTCTACCTAGGTAGCAAGTGGAGTTGATAGGGTGATCATTTGTTTTAAACAAATAAATTATATGATTGATTGTATACAATTATCAACATGCTTTTAGTTATTTGTAATTCTAGAATACATTCCCATTGTTTTATAACTATGTTCTTTAACCATGTTAATCCTAGAACTTTCTAAGCCCTAAAATTATCATTATTATTTTGGAAACTATAGATTAACTACAAAATATAACCAAAACTACCCTAAGCATGAAGTCGATGCATAAAATGACATTACAACCTAGCTAAAACTCCATCATGCATAAAAATGAATTGTTTAATGTTATCAAAGGTAATGGTATTACTTATACACAAATCGCAGGGTTAACATGCAGGTTCAAACTATATCATGCAAATAAAAATTTCAATGTTAGTGTAATCCACGTGGTGGATGCTCGCAAGGTGGAGGGTTTTGGGTGATAAACCCTATGCAATTGCATTCAATGTTTACCCTCAAAATTTGCTTGGTTTCGATCAATTGTTTGTTTGGAAGGGAAGAGTAGGCCAACAAGCCCTTGGCCTCCTCGGGTATTTGCAATAGTTTTCAATCTGGTATTGGTCGTGGCGTTAGCATCCTTGAAGCTCTGGTTCTTCTCCATAACCATTTTATCGAGGCTCAATGTTTAAACAGTGGTCACTTCCTGTTTGCCCGTGGTCTTAGCAGGTTTGAAGCATTGGTTCTTCACCATAACCGTGAGCTCAACGTTAAGTAGTTGGTAAGTTGAAAAGAATTCTCCAAGCGTTCTTCTTTTCTTTAAACCAATTATACCAAGTTATATTCTAAACAACTCTAAACGTTTGTTGTTTGGTGATAGGTGAAAATTTGTTGTTTGGTGATAGGTGAAAAATGCTTGGCATTACACAGTTGAATTTTGAAGACGAAGAGTTGAAAAGTGTGAGTGTGAAAGACTCGGGTAAGCCTCAGTCCCAACCTTGGGCTAGCCTTCGTCGTGAATGTGTGTGCGGTGATATCACTTGTTCCTGTAGAATGTTACTACGGTGTTCAGATTTACTTGTGGTAAATTGTTGTTTTGTTTGGAAAGGAGGTCATAAGGTCATCCTTAGTGATACAATTAGGGTTTCGCAGGTGGACTATGAATTTTGTAAAAATGGTTTAGGGTAGGAATAATATTGTTCCATGGTTTTATATCCGTTGTTCATGCGATGTTTAATCTATAATGGAACTTCCTCGTCCTCTTGCTCAACCACCGTAACTCTTTCGAGGCTATGAACCGTTAATGCATTTTAGTTTTATGAGTTGAACCCTGTGGCAACTGTATTGGTTAATTGCTTGATAAAATGAAGACTTTGTTTATAATACTTTTGTTTTTAAAAGGCAGAGCTTACGACCGTAGTGTAAATATTTGTTGGCATTTGGAGTTACAATTCATTCCGCTTGGTAAATAGTTTTTTCTGTGATTACAACAATTGGTTATAAATTATTCTACAGTTGCGACTGGTTTAAGCCATTGGTAAATTTAGTTGTTTGAAAATATATTTGTACAAACGGTACCATAAAGGATTAACCTAGGGTTTGTTTTTTAAATAAACAATTTTGATATTTAGGTTATCTTCATAACTTCAATTTTTGGTATAAACAATAGTTAAATTATAAAAGTCTTCCTTTCAATTGGAAGAGTTGGAATCTATCCTTCGACTTACTTAGTTGTTGGATAAAGATTTAAGAGATAAGATTTGTTCATTATCTGAAGTATATAGCTATCTATTTTTAATTATTCACTAGCGGTGGTAATCTTTTTTTTTATAAATAGGTTCTGTAAATGGTTATGAAGGGTTATATTAATGAGTAGGGTTTAGAAAGAACAGTTTACAAATATGAATAATAATATTAATGTTATATTGATTGTTTACAATTTGGTTTACTAAGTTCATAATTTATGTACCATAATAGGTGTTATAATGTTAACCATTTTCAGCCTATTGATTGTTCATCATGAACTTACAGTGTTAGATGTTTTAAAAGAAACAGTTGGAGGTTTAAATGTGCATTATTTACTATAATATAACTCGAATACTTGTTTATAATTCAGGTATTAAAGTATTAGAATAATGAATGGCTTTTCTTTATTAAGAATAAATAAATAGTTTGTATTACAATAATTGTTATTGTATTATAGTATACACAGTTTAATGACTGTGTGACAAAAACTTCTTATAATGAACTCTATGTAATATCCTTAGAGGTTATGTATAAAAAGTTATATTCTAGAAATAGATTATTATGATAAAATAGCTGAAAAAATAATAGTAAAAAGCTTCCAAAGTTAAATCAGTCACTTGAAGATATTGCTAGTAACTTATTAGAAGAAAAGATTGTTGATTCATTTCTACGTAAACTCTACAATTCGATAACAGATTAGATCATTTTATCAGGTGTAATCATTCCTATCTACAACTAAACAATCCTCTGTACTAGAGTACGTCATCGTAAGATGAGTGGAAAATGAAGAAAGTAATTTTACTCATTAATCAATCATTTCTAATTCTCGGTTCATTTATTCAGATAATCATATACAAGTAAACTTTTCTAAATAAATTGCAAACTTAAGCATTCTACTATCATATTCATAATATGTAAGTAATAATAGAAAAACTAAACATGACTGCTTTCATTCCAGTAATTTGCTTGAACAAAAATAAATAAGATAACACAATGGAACCAGTAATATGTAGAAGAGACAAACAGCCCAAGGAGCTTGTTCCACCCAACCTTTTCCTGACGATAGCTCAATTGCTTGTCTTAGGACCCCCAATCCTGTCCACTAATACACCAGGATGAATGCACTGTGTGAAGTAATGGGATTAAATGCCCCTGCAACTCAACAGTAGTACTTAACAATAGTACTTATGTCCTCAGCAGTATAGAACTCAGCTATGTGGTTGTATTGGCTCAGAATGCAGTCTTAATCACTCAATCCACTTCTAAATTTCCCCTTATTGAATCTCTTTTGCTCCTTTCTCAACTTCAGAAATTTCACAAGGTAAAGAATGAACAGCCTCTTGTTGAATTCGATGGATAGATATATGCATGCCTAGGTCTTTTGGTCAGTTTTTTTTAATTAATGAGCAACCTACTCTGTTCCACTTTCTTGGGGAACATGACCACAAAATTAGGGAATTTCCCCCCTGCAACATCTAGAAGTGATTGAGGATGTTGCGATGTGTCAGTTTGCTCTCACCCCAGTCTATTCCTCCTAGTGGGTCAGTGGACACTCATTCAAGAGCCTCCTTTCGATATTTGTCTCATCTTTTATTTATTAAATAATAAAATATTCAACATAATTAATTACAGTCATCCTTGACCCCACTTGTTCAATAGTCATAAACTTTACAATAAAAGTAAAATATAATGTTTTCTTAAACATAAAATGTTATTGAAATTGGGGTACGTGAAAATTGAAGAGTGAGAAAGAAAGGCCATGATCGATAGAATATGGGAAGAAACACTAGGAAGCAGCCAGACACAAGATGATTCAAGCAATGGAATCAAAGATGATATTCCATTCGAATTCAAAAATATCGATAATTCAACTACTGCTGAAATGGAAATAGGTTTCGCTCCTCTTGATTTATCGGGCTTCCCAGGATATTGAGATAAGTTACCAGAGGTATTATGGCATGCCTACAAGGGTGACCATGATAATGGCGCACATCATGTGGAATGGTTTACGACTTTGGATTCATAATATGGTATCATAAGAAGAAGAATATGTTTACATGCGATCATTTGTCCTTCACCTGGGAGGAAACACCCTTGCTTGGTTTGTGGGCCTAGATAAGGGAATGATAGCATCCTTTGCAGAATTGGTGGAAACATTCTATAGCCACTAGGAGTCATAGCGACGTGACGAATGGATACCTCATGTCAAGCATGCAAGGGATTTTTTTAGTAAGGGAGCCCCAAACAAGGATCAAGTTGAAGCAAAGATTGTTTTAAACAAAATGATGATATATCAAGCATGATAGATGAAGTTTCCCAAGCAGACAAATATCATGATGGTCCTATATATGAAGATCCAAAAGTCCTATCCAAAGAAGTTGAAGAACTAAAAGATAGGATGAATTATCCCTTCCAACATGCAGAAAATCCTTATGAGCTATCAGATCTCTGGGATCATAATGATAGGAACTCTGAGGACGATGGTTAGTGGACATTTATGGTTCCACCTTTCTATGATTCCTCAAGACCAGGTAGCATTGTATCCATACGTTGTAGCGAGAAAGAACAGCTTGATGAAGTTACTCAGGTTGAGCCAGAATTTGACATCGTTTGGGATTAAGAGATTTCAGTCACCTTAAGCAGGGATGATGAGGACATGATTTATGAAGACCCTGTAGGACAAGATTTTGCAGATAGCTTTCAGATGGCCCATTATGATGAAGAGTTCAAAGATCTGGGACCTTGTATCTCTGGTGATTATTCCATGATGTCTACGTTATACTCATCCTGCAGTAAGGAAGCATGTTGCAAAGAGGATTATTTTGCAAACATTCAACATGTGATGAGCCTAGGTTATCATCCTCAGTTGTGCTCCTCAAGAAGCATTGAAGAACTTGTCCAGTCCACTCTATCTTCTACCAATAAGTCCCTAATGATGCATTTCAACAAGACCGAGAAAGGTAGGGGGCATGTATGATTTTCATCCCTCAGTTTCATAATATTTATTGTTTATCTTTTCATTTGAAGCATGAATGTATGAATTATATTGTTGACAATTTCAAAAAATCGAGTATTATTGGGGTTACTAACATGATTTTGAAAAGGATAAGAAATGTACCTGTATTCCCAAAGAAATGTTTGATTAAATGCAGAGACAGGTTGAGAGGCTCTATGAATAGCCTCTCAAGTTCAGGATTCATGGGCGAGTTTTAGGAAGAATTTTTTCTTATAAGACATGTATGATGAAGGTGTCCCATACATAACTCCACTAGAGGCATGGATCAAAGAAACTTGTCAAAGAAATGCTTCTCCATGGCACAAATTTCAAGTATTCCAGGTTCTTAAGAAGATTCAGTTTCCTGCACTCATCCAGATGAAGATCCCGGTGCAAACTCAACATATCATCAATGTGGTATTGTCATGGATTACATTAAAGGGAAAAGGTAAGATATCAGGTATGAATAGCTTACTTAGATGGTTACATTGGTGGTATGATTTCACCTAGCCTACTTTGAATGCTAGGTTTAGGGTAGGTAGGGTTAGTTGCATTAGGAATTTTTATGTGCATTGCATTTGATGTATTTTCGTTGTCTAGTTAGTTTTTACTGTTCTTAGTTTGTTTCCCTGCTTTTGCAAACAAGGAGGGACATAAGTGTCTGCCCTTAGATGCTTTTAATCCTCTCGGACATTTGATGTGTGTGTGGTGCTAGGATTATTAATCCTCCCTTATCCAATTTGTCCATATATCTAAATCAGGAGTCATGTCTAAATCGGGAGTCCATCCAGTCTATTTTTAGTCACTAGCACCATTGGGTCCACTTGACCTAATTGGGGCACATATTCTAGCTACTAGGTATGGGGAACACTAATTGAGGCCTACTGCCACTTATTGCACTTGCATGCATCAGTTTAGGAGCCTCCTAGATCAATTCCTACAATTTAGGAGCCACTGGGAGTGCCAATACCAACCTTCATCAGTTGAGTTCAGTTAGTGACTAGTCAAGTTGAGTTAGGAGTCAGTTACATTTAGTTCTAGTCCCCTACATTCAGTTAGTGCTACGTTTGCATGGTTGCATGCAAGAGAGGCACATTTCTCACCTACCATAGTCGGTTAGCCTCAGTTAACACTGAATTAGACACTTGAGTTGTGTTTTAGAACTCCGTTGAACTCCGGTAATGGTTTAGACAAGGTCAGTTAACTATTGAGTCCTTCAATAATGATCTATACAAGGTCTTGGTTACCTACAGTCAAGTAGAGTCTAATCAATTTGAATTTCCTCATGTGGATTCGAATTGCTTGTGGCTATTTAAGCCATTGTACTTCATTGTAATTATTATCTAATTACTCTTTGATTAATGAAAAGCATTCACAGCGGCAAGCCATTTTGCACAGTTTCATTCTTCAATAACTGAGTAAATTATGCGATCTATACTGTGAGTTGTTTGTTTGTCCACAGATCTATGTGCTCAATTTAATATGGTATCAGAGCCTTGGCGGACAAGGCACTTCTCTTCCTCAGATCTCCTACTGGATCTTTTTTTTTAACAAAATTGCTCCTTCCAGCTCTGCACCAGAAGCAGAAGGTTTACTACTTAATACCCCAAGTTAAGGAATTGTTGATCAAGCTTGCTTGATCAATTATGCTGGGTGTGATGAAAACCTGAAATGTGCAAGTTGTTCAACCTTACTTTGTCTTTTTGTGTAATTGCAGGTACAACTTCGAATGGATTCATCAGTTCCTCTTCTCACCCCATTCACAAGCTATTCAGAATGGAAGATGAAGATAATTGCATCTCTGAAGAGACAAGATATCTATGAGGTGTCTATTGGACTTAGTGAAGAGTCCTATGAGAGTAAGAATGATTGGCTGAATACATGTGATGGATCTTTTGGAACAATTGGTCTGACTCTTTCTCCTAGCTTGCGCTACCTCAGTAGATCTATTGAAGACTCAAAGGAACTCTGGACAAGATTGGACAGAACCTTTGAAAAGATTGATGAGGATCATAATAGCACTTTGGAGAGCACATCTAGCACCATAAGAGTTCCTGATCCAAAATTCTTATCCTCTACTCTCTCTGCTGAAGTTGTCCAAGATGAAAAAGAAGCAAAGTCCTCCTCCAGTGATTTTCCTTTGAATTTTGTGCAAAATTTTCCAGTGATTGCTTCCGAAAGTGAAGAGAAAATTGATTTTTCTCCCTCTAATGTTGCTGCTGGTGCGCAAATATGTAATACCTAGGATATTTTGGAAGAAATATCAGATTACTAGAGTGATCCATTCACTCCTCGTGATCTAGATCTTCCAGCAAATTCCTGCAGGATTGCATGCACCAAAATTCATAATTTTGAAGAAGAAGAAAATGGTGCCTCTACCGCCTCAGTGGACCATCCTCTTGGATCTGATATGAACCTTATTGAATCTAGTATGATCTTATTTATATCTGATCTGATATTTCTTGGTTCAATATTTCAGGTTCATAAGCTTTCAGTACTGCTTGTAGTTGTTCTCATTAATTTTGTGAAGAATCAAGTACCGCAAGTCTCCTACAAAACTGATGTTGGGGATTTGATTTCATTTCACAGTTTTGGATCTGTTGCGAACCTATTTAGATCTAATTTAATTTCTGGTTTGATATTATTTGGTTCAAATTTTCAAATCCAAGAGCTTTCAGTCATGCTTGTAGCTGCTCTCACCAATTCCAGTGTGAAAAATCAAGTACCGGAATTTCTCTTCAAAACTGCTGCTGGAGATTTGGTGTTAGTTTCCTCTTATGAGGTTGCTGATATTTTATTTTGTGAATCATTATATATTTTTGAAGCTATATCACACTATGGAGCTCAAGCATCACAGTGCTTCTCTACCATTGATCACATGCTCATCTCCTCACAGAACTAGTAAAGAGGAAGACATTTTGCATCCGCCTGAACACTTGCTCCTGACACTTGGGGATGATTTTACCACTCATGGTTTTCTGTTCATGGCTGCAACATATCAATTTCTTGAGTGTTCCTCACATGTTCTGAATCCTCAAGAACCTTTTCTCACTTATCAGTTGATTTCAGTTGCTCTACATGGGTTCAATCTTCATCCGGGGGTTGTCTATATTTCTGATTTAGTTGAGCATATCATTCTTCTTCCAAAGAAGAAGATTCCTCCAGACATAATGATGGAGAGGTTCACATGCCAAACCCCAGGATACATGTGCACAGAAGAACCATATTGATCATGATTCTACCTGCTTAATTAAAGGGGGGGCTCTTTTCCCATGTGGTTTTTTCCTCGGCTCCTTGTATTGAGCAGTTACTTTACTTTACTTGATGTAATGGGTGACCTATGGTCTTAGTTACCAGGTCCCACATATTGTCCCAGTTAGCATTCAGGGGGGGTGTTAGGATTATTAATCCTCCCTTGTCCAATTTGGTCATATGTCTAAATCAGGATTCATGTCTAAATCGGTAGTCCATCTAGTCTATTTTTAGTCACTAGCACCATTGGGTCTACTTGACCTAATTGGGGCACATATTCCAGTTACTAAGTATGGGGAACACTAATTGAGGCCTACTTCCGCTGATTGCACTTGCATGCATCAGTTTAGGAGCCTCCTAGATCAATTCCTACAATTTAGGAGCCACTGGGAGTGCTGATACCAACCTGCATCAGTTGAGTTCAGTTAGTGACTAATCAAGTTGAGTTAGGAGTCAGTTACATTCAATTCTAGTCCTCTACATTCAATTAGCGCTAGGTTTGCATGGTTCCATGCAAGAGAGGCGCATTTCTCACGTACCATAGTCAGTTAGCCTTAGTTAACACTAAATTAGACACTTGATTTATGTTTTAGAACTCCGTTGAACTCTAGTAATGATTTAGACAAGGTCAGTTAACTATTGAGTCCTCCGATAATGATCTAGACAAGATCTTGGTTACCTACAATCAAGTAGAGTCTAATCAATTCGAATTTCCTCATGTGGATTCAAATTGCTTATGGCTATTTAAGCCATTGTACTTCATTGTAATTATTATCTAATTACTCTTTGATTAATAAAAAGCATTCACAGTTGCAAGCCATTTTTTCATTGTTTCATCCTTCAATAACTGAGTAAATTGTGTGATCTATCATGTTAGTTGCGTGTTTTTCCACATATCTATGTGCTCAATTTAATATGTGGTTCTACAAGTACCATTAGATTCACAGGTTCTTGATTACTCCTGGGAAGATCACCTGTCCCGCTTGTTACGTTGCACTTGTACCCAGTGCACCTTCAGATGTACCCCAAGGAGAGAGGGCCATTTTTTCAACCAAGAGGGGTGTTATCGAGCAATGGTGGTCATTCTTGAGCCCTTTGGTCATGATTTAGGGGTACTATGGCTTAATGGAAATACTGACTACCCTTTATTAAGATTTTCAACCTCGGGGTTGGTGTCCAAGGTCCCTAAGGGTTGACCATTGGGTTACATGGATCCATAGCATGTTAATGTGTTATGGTGGCCTTTGCTTCAACTGTGATATGTTTGTATCCCTTCGCAGCCACTTAGGACACCCCCCTGGCCCCCGTTGGTGGGTTCCTCCTCTCCCTGGGCTTATCTCCTCAAAGGAAGACATCCTCCATGCTAGGTCGTTTTCATGCTTTTAGGAGGGCATTGAGGGTTTTTACAACATTCTAGGGGTTAGATGCGATATAACACCCTCCCTCCATCTCACTCTAGCCTTTCATTTGGATTGATTCTCTTATTTGGGTGTATTTTAGCACCTCGAGTACAAATACCCCAAGTAGCCTACCTTGAGCCTACGTTAGGCCATATTTTATTATTATTTTCTTTTCATTTTAAGTTGAAATTTTATAATTTCAAGTGGACTTATTTTAAGGAATGTAGTCCTAGATATTTTTAAAAAGTTAGTGTGAGATCATATAAGTAGATATCCTCACTTTCATTTTAAAGATAGAACTGATGGGATAATACACTATGCACTTGCTTTACCCCTATTAGGGTTTCTTTGGATGGATATGATCCTCTTTAGGAAGTTTTATGGTTAATGCAAGGTATTTTTCAGGTAATTCTTTGTTGAATCACAACTTTTGGTGATGCTTCGATTTGTCGGATGAACTCAAGCACAAAGAGGTCAGGCTTCTTACATTTTTGTTTAGATGTTGGTGGATGTGCATGTCTGAGTCTTAGAGGTAGCCTTAGAGCTGCACTTTTCCCTAGGATAGGCCATTTCCTTCCTTCTTGTCACCTTAGCAACAACGACACGTCTGCTTGTGAGGGTTCCCTAGGTTTTCTCCTTAGTTTTTCTAGGCTAGTTGCTTAACCTAGGACCCTTCCTCACTAAGGTATCCTTTCTCCTTGGAATCCCTAGGTTGGGTAGAGCTTGTGCTAGGGTAGGGTTTCCCTAGGCTCTCACACCATTTTCTCTCAAACACTTAGCTTAGGGTTAGCTTTTAGGTTATTTTATGTTAGTTTGTATTAGTAGAAGACCTAGTTATGGTAGCTATACGGCTAGCCCACTCTCTTCCTCCATCATCGTTGGCCTAGCAGCCTGCTGCAAGACCTCCCTTCACCTATGTTGGCCTCTCCCTAGGCCTCGATGCCCTAACAAACTCCCTCTCATACCCTCAACCCACCTTTCTAACACCACAACAACCCTCATTGTTGTCCTAAAAGGCCTCCCCTTACCTTGTTGTCATATTAACACATCCCTAAACCTGCTCCAAACTCTCACTGCCCAAGTTTATACTTTTCCCTAACCTTGTTGGGTTTTACCAAACCCCCATCCTACCCTCGCTAGCTTCCTAATCCCCTTTGTTATCCTTCTCCCACCTACAACATCCCCCTGTGGTACCTTCAACGGAACTTCATTGCTCCCTCTACACTCCCTTTCCTCCTTCATTTCCCTTCTTATAACCCTCGTTGCAACCTTTAGGGTATTTCCCTACCCTCGATCATCTCACTAAACTAACTTGGCATCCTCGGGTTCCTTTTCCCTTTCTCTTCCAAACCATTCCCCCTCACGGTCTACTGAATAAAGTGTTTGGGTTCTTTTCCCATACAAATATTAAGATTGCCCTTGCAGTGGCAGTCCTCCTCCATCCAAACGTTGTTGGGTGTTGTCTTTCAACCCTATATCATCCACCTATTAGTACACAAAATATGCAAATCATTGGTTGTGAACAATACCCTTGTTACTAGTTGGTTGATACATTATTAATTTGATGAATTACATTTATGCAAGGGATCTAACATGACTGTTGTAAATGACTGATATGTTAGTGTGTGATCATGCATGTCTTAGGGTACATAAACATTATTATAATGTTGCCATGAATATAGTTGTGAGTGATGACTGGTATATAATTGTTGCTAACTATTAGTGACTGAAACATACTCTTGTACATTGATGTATACACACATGAAGGATTGACATCGATACATGATTGTTGTTGCACATTATCTATGATTTCAACTATAATAAGTTGTCTTCATACTGATGTAATAACGTGTTAAAACATGAAGGCTGACACTTAAGTAGCGGACTGAAATATTGTTGCTATATGAATACTTGTTGTTGTTTATCTACTTCACTTGGCCAATGTTATTGATATGTACTCATGGTTATATAGCACACTTGTAGATGATATTGGCTTTATGTATTGCAAGTAAGTGGCACATTGGTGGTGATTTTGATACTAATGAATGCATGGTTTCATACTTGAAATGAGAACGTGGTTTGATTTGGTTGATTATCTATTTTTTATGAACGCATTGTTCAGTAAAGTTAATAACCCAACTAGTGTGCATATTCCTACTCATTCTTTAGACTCCATTAGGCATTGATCTCTAACAATCTCGAAAGAGAACACTTTGTCTTAGTGTCTTTGCAAGGTCAAATAGGGCTCTCCCCTAGGAGGCTTAGGCTTCTGAATAAGTTGGGGATTAGTGACTAAGGTGATAGTGGTCACTTTTCCTTCATATGCTTATCGGTGGCTTGGACTGCCATTCTAACCGGTAACAGGTGGATTGCTTCTTGGAAACGGTCGTCAATAACCAAGAAGACATATATGTCATACCAAAGAGTTCATTAACAAGTGTTGACACATATTCTGGTTGAGACATTCTCTTCTGCTCACATTGTTCCTGACAAGGGGGAATGATAAATAGTCAAAAACAAGCAAGCAAGAACAAGCAAGCCTGCATCAAATCCAGAGCCTTGATCCCACCATACTCAGTGTTGTATCCAAATCTAGAGCCAAAGCCATGCCTATCCATTGAGTAGGATATTGCACCAGATTCTACTAACCTTTCGGAATGTTCCAAGAACCTTTAAGCCTTCAAGCCAAGTTTCAGAGTTTGCAGTCAGCTTAAAACCACTCATTCATTAGAAGACAGACAACTTCTGCTAGCCTTTCGGAATGTTTTAGGAACCTCTGAGCCTTCAAGCCAAGTTCAAGAGTTTATGGTCAGCCTTAAACCGCCTTCATGGTTCATGATTTTATAGCTACTAAGATCAATAGTTTGTGGTCGATGTAAACCACCCACGTAGCAGAAAACATCATCTTATGTTATCCCTTTTTTATGTGTGGTCAACCAACACCGCCACTTTAGACAGCACTTGTGTTTAGCAGAAAATGTCACCTTCTGCTTAATTGCTTCGCATAGTCAAATTGTCAAGTTGCAAATATTCAATAGTTTGTAGTCGTCCACTTCCAATTATTCAATTCTTTTCTCTTGGACTCATATACACCCCTTTGAATCAAGGTAGCAATTGTTGGAACTTAATCCTTAGTGTTAGGAAACTCATTGTATTATTTCCTTCTCATTCATGTGAGAAGAAGACTAAGAGCCACATTGAATGGAAAGAGTCTTGAAGGAGTCCAAGAGACCACTTGGAAGTTGAAACCAATGCTCATTTCTCATTGTATTTATATTTACATTGGCTAATGAGAAATAGTGTGTGTTCACATCATTTCTCTCTCTTTTTGTTGTGCATCACTGTGTATTTTGCTTTATGCTAGTTCCCAATTTGTCTATTTTCCCTAGTGGGAAGCCCATCACCAACAATAGTACTTGATTCCAATCTCTCATTCCATTAACTAAGGAGGCTCAACCATGTCCTTAGTCGTACTACTCGACTGTCCATGTACTAGAGAGTAATTTTCTCGAATGTTGTGTTGGGTGCCACTATAACAACAAGACCATCAATCAGATTATTTAAAGTTGGTTTCAATTTGTTTAGGGTACTTCTAATTCCCAAGGGTACATGGAAGTGAAATTATGTATACAAGTGATGTATAATGCAGTACTACTCGAAGGGGTAGCAACATATATTATAATGGTATCCAACAAACATGACTAGGTACCGATTGTATTCTCTGTGTATATGCTTCGCCAACCATAGTTTTACAAACCATTGTGTTATTTATAGAATAATAGCAATATTCAAGTACGAATATGGATACGAAAAATAATATGTAAAGAAAAATTATAATACAACTAAAATACAAAAGTAAACATCTCATAAATACAAAAAAGTGCATTTTAAATTTTAAAATATATGTGAAAATAAAGTTTAATGGGTAAGTATGAACTCATGGTCTCAATGTATGTATTTATTTTAAAGTTGATTAAATAATGTGCATGACTTCAACATTCATTTAAAATATCATAGTTAAAAAAATGTCTGAAACAATTCATAAGTTTACTTTGTTTTGCTCTCCAAAATCATTTATGTTTATGTAATTTGATTTTATATTTATATATATGAAAAAGCATTTGGTTGAAGATTAACAAATGTGGTCAATGTGTTATGACGTGAAGTTATAAATAGTATGAGACTAGAATTATTTGGATATGTTGTTATAGTTGCACTCTTGAATTGATAATTAATGAATAGTTGAATTCTTAAAGTTAAACTACAGCTTGAGCATAACTACCCTAATGAAATTTCACTTTTATTTCAACATTTAAATTTTAATACTAACATTTTGTGAATCTCTAAAAGTTAAAATTTGTAAAGATATTTAAGCATTTAGTCAACCTTTGTGTATCCATACTATATTGAATTTTTTGTCAAATTTTATTTCCATGTCAATTTCCGTACATGAACTCTCAATACACTCAAACCTTGCTACTATGATTTATAGACATCATAACACGTCTCTAGCCTTTAAAAAATATATTTGAGGTCATGAAAGTGCTCTACTACGAGATTTATGTACCTTAATAGCATAATTGAAAATTGGGAACAGATAACAAAATAGAGCAAGATTTCATAATGAAAAGACAGAATTACTGAAACAACAGACAATTGTAGATAACAAAATATCACAATAACAATATATTATTTGATGAAAACAATTTTCTCTTACATGGGGGAAACCTCCAGATGAAACCAAACTCCAGTTACAAAATACTTCACAAAACATATTGTTTCATTGCTTCTACTGTGTGTGTGTGTGTGTGTGTGTGTGCTAGTGAAGAAACTTTCTAGTAGGAAGAACCTTCTAGTAAGCCTTCTTAGTGAATGAACTTTCTAGTAGGTGGAACCATCTAGTATGTCTTCTTACAAATATTGTTTTCACACTATATCTACTTTATTGGACTTATTTAATATAGATGGCATCCATACATAACAACCTATATATCAACAAGGCTAGGGTAATACCCTAGCAGAGAATAGGCCTATTTGATCGAAAGAGTGGAGCGTCAAATTTTGGGCCAACTAGTCTCCTTAAAATTGGCAATGTGGATTATTTATTTGAGATAGTTCAACTATACCCATATCTTGTCGAACCTCCTTCAACCACCCTTTTCTATTTTTTACATTTAGTTGCAAAAATATGGAAAAATTAACATCCCAAGAAGAATAAAAAGGAAACACTATGTCCTTTGAAGGGGTTGGAATTTCTTGCACTAAAGGCTAGTCTCTCTGAAAAGCCCTATAGGCCAATTTATATTCTAAAGGAAAAGAAGCCCATCCAATAGTTTCAACACTCTATTGGCAAACCATGGACCTCTCATTTTTGTATTCTTCTTCTATTTTGCATTGCTCTTCTCCTGGGCATTTGTGCAATCTTTTTGGGCAAGTTCTGTTACATTCATATTAAACAAAAATAAGTTGTGATACAACCTCATTATTATGGTCATTGACATTGTACACAGTCTAAGAACATTTATTTGCAATTTGTGATATATACTATCATTGTGTACCTTGTGATGAATATTCTACAATATTTTAATTGTGAATACAAAATTTAGTATATAGACATTGCAATCGCTAGTATATATTATCTTTCTACCTTACTTGATGAATATATTTCCATATCTTGAATGCATTTGAAGCTCACCCTAGGGTTCCATAAATGCACTTCATCTGATGGACTCATTTTCTAAGGCCCAGTTTGTTTGCTTATCATGTCAATGAATGTTACGGACCCCATTTCCTCGTCAACAATTATGACATTTTTGTAAACTCTTCAAATGCCAAGGTCTACCACCTTCATTGGCACTTGAAGTTTCTATCATTCTTTAATTTTCTTATGCATCTTTCATCTAAATCTAGTGTTATGTTTTTGCAATGTGGGAAAAGGTGCCCATTGGAAGGCCCTAGTCTGGAAATCCAAATGTGGTTGCATGTGTTCAACCAGCACACCATTCCTTCATATAATTTTGTCCTCCAAGCACTTGAAATATGGCATTGAAAGCTTAAAAGATAGAGCTACTACTAATGTGAAAGTGGTACCCAACTCTAAAAATATTTGAGGGCTTTAGTCCAAGAGCCAACTTGTGATTTAAAGCAGGTAGGTTTTCACCCTCCATAAAATTCCTTCGCATTTCTCCGTTTCCAACAACAACAAACTTGCATTTCTCGAGCTATAATAAATTCCTTACCACTGACGGAGATGCTTTCCTTCCTTTGGCATTCATTATAATGATACCATTTCATTCATTCCTAGAGATTTCCAAACACAATTCCTTGTAATGATACCATCCATCCTGCAAGTCCTGTAATTAGATAATTCCTTAGCATGTGCATTATGTACCTTATATGGAACCATCTTACCCTAGGACTTGCACTTTGTTGTTGTTCCATATTTAATTGTGGTCATTGGTTTGTGTTTGACTATGAAAATAACTATAAATATGCGTTTACTAACAACAAAAAACAACCAATTCAATCTTTTACTACCATTGAAATTTGCATACAAAGATCCACTAATATCTTTGGAGCTGATGTCTTGGCTTTGTACAAATCTGCATGCTCCAAAAGCACGTGCTCGCCTTAAAAACAAAGCTACTACACATTGATCTTGTTAACAAACAAAGACAACTCATTTAAACCATTGACGTTGACAAAAATTCGATACCCCAGATAACAACATTTCTATAGCCCGATGCCAGTGTGCAAATGACAGAATTTCATCTTCAAGCCAAATCCACATACGAAAGAGGTAATGTACAATATTAGATAGTGCTCAGCATAAGAACCAATATTGAGCACATAGCTTTGGTTCACACTCAATGTCTGTGTGCACTGGATAGTAACCGGTATGGCATTATAGTAGCACATGATCCCCATGCAATTGGCTCAATGGAAACTATAGTCACTTCATGTTAGTAACGGTCATTACTCACTATATCTGAAAAAGGATTAGTCCGAGGACAGTGCAACAATTGTATGCATCATTCCTGTCACAAGTTCTCCCTGTTGTATTCTCTTCAACGTGCTTTCCACTATTGTTCTCAACAGGTTATAGTTCTTAGAACTACAAAATAAATTATTGCAGTTTGGATATGCTTCAGTTGCACCTTAACAATAACTTTGAAGATTTATACATACAAGTACAACAACAATTAGCCTTCAATTGTGCCTGTGTATTTGTTCAAGAACATTCTGTGAAATAACTGAAGAGTTTGTTACGACCTTCAAAGTGCCCTGTCAACTTTTATTCATTCCTTGAATGACCAAATTTAGATTCTTTTGCAAAGAGTATCATTCAAGGAATGATTTCATTTCTACCAACATCCATTCGCTACCTTTTCATTGGCATTGTCTTGAATCTGTCTCATTCCACTTGTGCTTGTAATTGCATCATTGTTATTATAGCAATAAAAATCCTTCTCATCGTAGATTATTACTGTCTGTGCTAGGGAAAATAAAAGCTCACATGGAACCATTCAAGCCTTTAGCACAGCATGCAACCATTTGATACTAGCATCTTCCCTTCTAACAAATGGTTTAGCACATTGCACTCATTATAACGAAGACGATGACTATCTATTATGATCATAGGGTGCAGTGCACAATGGGAAAAAAAAAGGGAAAGAAAAACGATTATCAATTGCACTGTGAAAAGCATTGTTACAATGGTTCTTCCCACAACTTAATGCAATAACTTAAACATTGAATGAACAATGATCTCCCCAACTTAGCCTAATCTGTGAATCTTGTGCATGAATGGCTCTTTTACAATATCAATGGACACAAGAGTGTTTGATATAAAGGAGCTTTAAGATCAGCACTTCACTTTATTCCTATCCATTCACTGAAACCACTAGACAATGTTTTTTTTGGCATTACCACAGTTCACTAACAGGCACATGTAAAAACAATATATTTAAGTTCTTTTCTTGTTTTCTTGTCCCCTGCAATGAACATTGAAAACACATGCTAGATGTAAACGCATGTTTTTCCTCTGTCTTTGACACGAATATATGTAATTTCAAGTTGTTTCTTCTCTATGGTGAAATTAGATTTTCCACATTTAAAGATGGAAATAGGCTATTATCAATATCTAGATATTGAAATGAAGAACAATGCAAACCATTGTTCACGTTTCCTTTGATATTCAATGCTTTACATTTTTTGCTTCAAGTTTCGACATGTGTTCCTTTACTTGTGAATAGTATGCATCAATAGTTTCATTGCAAGATTTGTTCAACTAATATTATTGTTCACTGCATTGCAGTGTATGCCTTGCTTTCTGTTGTACAATATCAATTGAATTGATGTTGCAATGTTCTTATAAATTGTAAAGTAACACTCCCACAGTTGAATGACTCATTGACATTGTTTACAGATAATGGAAAACTTTGATAGTCCTATGTTACAATTCTTGAATACCTATTACCAGAGTGGTTCTCGCTCTTGAAACTCGTTATTTGTTCTTTCCTCATGAATGGTGTGTGCTTAAACATATATCTCTGGGTTTCAATTGTTTGCTTGCACAAAGGTGCTTTTGACCTATGCCAGTTCACTATCCTGAAAAACAAGTCTCATTAACATCATTGAGAACAGATGTAAAATTTTTAAGTTAGGTTAGGGTTTAATATGAGAAAAATAAAATGTTATGCTTTAATGCACAACACAAAAATTAAACAGAGCTAGATCCAAAATAGCACTATTGTTATAAACTCAAAACATAATTTTCATCTCTTTCAACTTTAACACTCCACTTGTCATTGTGTTAAAGTTGGTCCTTGAGATACAATTCATCAAATGCACTGCACAGAACATAAATACTAACAAGAGTGGTAGTACAATACAGACTAATGAATAACAAATAGAGAACAATAGCACTATTGGTTAGATCTGCCTTATACTAAGACATGTTATGTCAACTCTTGTCATTGTAAGGACAAGTTGTCATAGGTCATACTTTGAGAGAGAAAGGTTAAAGTGTTTTAGGTTTAGGTTAGATATATACAGTAACAAATCACATTCATACTCAGCCCCAATCACAAATAGGCACCCTAAAAGTCACAACTTCCTCTAACAAACTTACCACTACTAAATGTTGATTTTTTGAACAGCATCAAGAGCCCTTCTCTTTGAAGAATGGGACCACCTAGTCCGGGACCACGGTGAAGACTCAACCCAGTGTTGAGTGACCATTCTGTTGAATGGTAAATATCTGGTCTGGGACCATGATATAAATCCAGATCTTCCCTGGGTAGACTCAACCTTGTGTTGAGTAGACATCTGGTCCGAGACCATGATGTAGACTAGTCTGGGACTGGTAGACTCAGCTTAGCTTTGAGTATCCATTCTCTTGGAGAATGAAGACCCGGTAAGCCCTAGACTGGGTCTGGCCATGTATGTGGCACTTTGACCCTTGATCTATGGGCTTGGTGTGCTTCTCCAAGGATTAGCTACCCTTTGTCAAGTTACCCTAGTACCAAATCTAGGTGTCATACAATGTGTGAGATAAAAGCATTAATAACTCTCTTGGTTTATGATGATGTACTTTTGAAATAAAAAAGGACCACAGGGGCACTTGGAAAATGACCAAAGTCAAAAGTCAAAATAAATAAAGACTTTGTGACCACAAGAAAATGGCCAAAGTCAAAAATCAAAATAAATAAGGACTTCTTAAAAAAGTCAAAGGAAAAATAAAAGTATTGTTTTTGGTAAATGTGAAAATTAAATTAGGAAAAGAGTAAAAATATTATTATTTTTATTTTTCCTAATCTTGTCCACTTACAGGTGAACAAAGGCTATAAAAGAATATCAAGCCTTCTCATTTGTCACACACACTTGCTCTCACAGATTAAGAAGACTATCTTATGTTCAAACCCTCAGCTAGGGTTTTATCAGCAAAGTCCATCTTCAGCATTTTTGCACAGCCATCTTCAGCATTCCATTTTTTGGGTAGCCTTCATCATTTTTCGGGCTACTGAGGATTTTTTTTTGTGGGCAGCCTCTTCTATTTCCGCGTAGCCTTTATTTCTTTTCCGGGCAAACCTGGGGAAGAGGAACAGTCACGGGCAGTGACTGAAAAATTCGGGCAACCTATTTCAAAATTTCAAGTAGCCTATTTTTTGTAATTTGGGCAGGCCCTAATTTTGTTTATGGGCAGATCTGACATTGTTTTTTTTGGAACAGATTGTTTTCTACAGTCTCTAGCAATTATGGGCAGGCCCTAATTTTATCTTGGGCAGAGTGATAAATTTGTGCAAACAATTTTTGACAGCATCTAGCAATTCTGGGCAGGCCCTAATTTTATCTTGGGCAGACTAATAAATTTGTGCAGACTGTTTTTGACAACCTCTAACATTTATGGGCAGGCCCTAATTTTATCTTGGGCAGACTGATAAATTTGTGCAAACTGTTTTTTACAGTCTCTAGCATTTCTGGGTAGGCCCTAACTTCATCTTTGGCAGACAGCCTGTTTTGAGCAGCCTCAATCATTTTTGGGCAAATCTGGAAATGTGGTTTACTAGGGTTTGAAAACCTTAGTTTGTTTTGCTAAGAAATCTTTTGCCTCTGTAAACCGTGGTTAAAATCCAGATCTGAATTTGAGGAACTTTTTGAAGAATTTCTTAAGCCATCTCATTTACAAGATGAGCTATTAATGCTTTTGGGGTTTTTGTCCTTTGAAGGTTTCCCGAGTGAAAAAAATATTGTGTCCATATGTGTTGATGTGATGAATGTGTTTTTACTATACTACTGATCTATTTATGTTTATCTGCAAAATTTTTAAGTTTATGCTAATGCTGAAAATTCAACATGGTATCAAAGCTTAGCATGTGAAAACACAGTGAAAGGACATTGTTGTTGTTTTTCACTAAATCTTGAAATAAGATTTGCAGATCTAACTTTTTGGACAAGTGACAAAGATGGCCACCAATGGTCTCAAACCGGAAGAGAAGCTCTCCGGTGCAGCAAACTTCAACTCATGGAAAGCCAGGTTGATAGTCATTCTAGATGAGAATGACTTGGAGTACCTTGTCTTTAAAGCCACAAAAGAGCCTACAACAAATGCTGGTAGACTTGCCTACAAGAAAAAGCAAGGTAAGGCTAGAAGACTCATTTATGATTCCATCAGAGAAGAATTGATGCCCAACATCTCATCTCTAAAGACTGCTAAAGAATACTATGATACATTTGTAAACCTCTATGAAAATAAGGCTCCCAGTCAAAAGAGAGTCTTGAAGAAGAGGCTACGAACTTTGAAGCTGAACAAAGATGAAAGTGTTCGTTCCTTCTTCACCAAGATCAAACAGGTAAGAGATCAACTCATTGCTATTGGTGTTACTGTTGATGATGATGATCTTGTACAAACAATGGTTGATGGTCTCCCAAGCTCCTGGGAAACCTTCATGGCATCTATCTGTGGACGAGAAAATCAGCCAATCTTTGAAAAGCTTTGGCATGATTGCATACAAGAAGAAGCAAGGAACAATGACAAGGTAATCAAGCAGGATAACCTTGCACTTGTAGCAAAGACCAAGAAGTTCAAGAAGCCTTTCCATCAGCAAAAAAAAGGAAGAAACCTCAGGGTAAGTTTTCTGACATGTCTAAGATTGAATGTTATACTTGTCACAAGTTTGGACATTATGCTAGAGATTGTAGACAGAACAAGAAGAAACCCAAGAGAAGCTTTCAGGCATCTGCTACAGAAGCAGAGGAAGAAGATGAAGAACCAAAGAAGAAGAAGAAAGCCAAGGCTAATAAAACTGATGAGCCTAGAAGAGAGTACTATTTGATTTCTGCTCTAATTGGTTCTTTCTCTGCTTGCTCTACTTCTTGGTTGGTTGAGAGTGGTGCCTCTAGACACATGGCAGGTAACCGTAGTACCCTCACTAGTTACAGAAAGAAGAAGTTCACCACTCAGGTAGAACTTGGGAATGATTCCACTTACAAAATTGAAGGAGTTGGCTCAACTTCACTTCAACTTGACTCAGGTACAGTTCTTCATGTTGATGGTATTCTTTATGTTCTTGATTTAAAGAAGAATATTTGATTTGTTGTTGGTTTAGAAGACAAGGGCCACAGAGTCCTCTTTATGGACAAAAAAGTCTTTTTATGGGAAAAAGACACAGATTTAGACTCAACAGTACAGATTGGGGTTCGAGAGGGAGATCTCTACAAAGCTTCAAAACTTTCCACTCGTGCTTTGGTACATCACTCAATTGATCCGTGTGAACTTTGGCATAGAAGGTTTTGACACCTTCACTACACAGCTCTCCCAGGATTGCAGAAGATGGTTACAGGTATGCCAGAAGTTTCCTTAAAGCATTAAGGAATTTGCAAAGGATTTGCTCTAGGTAAGAACACTAAGAAATCCTTTCCCAGAAGCAAGAGTAGATCTAAAGGCATTTTGGATTTGATTCATTCTAACATTTGTGGGCCCGTGTCTTCACCCTCCTTGAGTGGGTGTTTATATTATGTCTTGTTTACTGATGACTACTCTCGAAAGTCTTGGATTTACTTCCTCAAGGCAAAGAGTGAAACCTTTGACAAGTTCAAAGAGTTCAAGACACTGATTGAAAATCAGACTGGCAGACACATCCGTATCTTGAGATCAGATAATGGAGGTGAGTATGGATCTAATGAGTTTGATGATTTTTGCCGAGAAGCAAGAATCAAGAAAGAGCTGACAGTGCCTTACAACCCTCAGCAGAATGGGGTTGCAGAAAGGAAGAATAGAACGATCTGTGATGCTGCTAAAGCCATGATCACTAATCTAGATCTTCCTTTGTTTTTGTGGGCTGAAGCTACAGGAACTGCTGTGTACATCCAGAACATAAGCCCTCATGCTATCTTGGGTGAGAAGACTCCAAAAGAAGTCTTCACCAAGAAGAAACTTGCAGTTGATCACATAAGGATATTTGGCACTCATGTGTATGTTCATGTGCCAAAAGAAAAGAGGGCCAAGCTAGAGCCTTCTGGTAAGAAAGGATTATTTGTTGGGTACAGTGATTGCTCGAAAGCTTATCGAGTATATATACCTGGACAGAGGTACATTGAGGTCAGCAGAGATGTGATCTTCCATGAGGAAGCAGTGTTTCGTAAAGCACTAGATCTTTCACCAGAAGATGCAGTTGCTCCACTTGAGTTTCCAAATTCAGAAATTCAAAAGGAAGAGTTTGATGATCAAACTCCAGATGTTCATGAAAGCATTGGAAGTCCACTAGAAGAACTACTTGAAGTTCCTCCTTCCAAAAGGAGACCTGCTTGGTACCGAGAAACGGTACAAGAAGCCGAGAAACACAACGCTCCTTCAGGGACTTTCAAAGAAGCAACAAGTAAACAGGTATGGGTTTATGCCATGATTGAAGAGTATAAGTCAATCATGAAGAATGATGTTTGGGAAGTTGTTCCCAGACCTACAGGAAAGTCAGTAGTGACTTCCAGATGGCTTTATAAGATCAAGCATGTTGCAGATGGCAGTGTGGAAAAGTATAAAGCCACGTTCGTAGCTCGTGGTTTTACTCAGAAAGAAGGCATTGACTATGACGAGACATTTGCACCTGTTGCCAGGTACACTACCATCAGAACCATCATTTCGCTTACTGCAGTATTCAGATGGAAGTACATCAAATGGATGTAAAGACAGCCTTTCTCAATGGTAAGATTGAGGAAGAAGTTTATATTGAACAACCTAAAGGCTTTGTTACTCATGGGAAGAAGACCCATGTATGTAAATTGAAGAAATCCTTGTATGGATTGAAACAGGCTCCAAGAGTCTGGTATGCCAGGATGGATGTATTTCTCCATAGCTTGGGGTTTTCCAAAAGTACACCTGATTCTATCTTGTACTTTAAAGTTGTCCATAATCATGTCTTGATACTTGTTCTATATGTAGATGACTTGTTCCTTACAGATGATCAACAGTTGATAGACCAGTGTAAGAGGGAGCTTACCTCAGAATTCGAAATGAAAGATATTGGATTGATGCATTACTTCCTTGGCTTAGAAGTCTGGCAAAAGCCAGGTGAGATCTTCCTGACACAAGGAAAGTATGCAGTGGATATCTTGCAGAGATTTTGGATCCAAGACTGCAAGTCCATGAGTGTACCAATGACTACCAACTTGACAAAGTTGCGGGACTCAGAGTCTAGTTCACAAAGTGTGGACTCTACTCTATACAGACAGCTCATTGGTTCCCAGATGTATCTCGTGCATACAAGACCAAACATCTGCTACACAGTGAATGCATTGAGTCAGTTCATGTCAGATCCGAAACACATACACTTGATAGCCGCCAAACATGTACTCAAAAATGTGCGAGGGACTATCACTTATGGGCTCGGGTATACTTCCAGCAGTGGAGTATTGTTATATGGATATTCAGATTCAGATTGGGCTGGCAGTGCAGTTGACCGAAAAAGTACCTCTGGTTATTGCTTCAGTATGGGATCAGCAATGATATCTTGGTCTAGCACGAAGCAGGGTTCCATAGCTAAGAGTACAGCTGAGGTAGAGTATATTGCTGCAAGCAATGCCTGCAAAGAAGCAGTTTGGCTCAGAAAGTTGTTATCTGATCTGTTCGAGGGAAAGCTTGACTCAACGATCATCCATTGTGATAATCAAAGTTGCATAAAGCTTTCAGAAAATCCAGTGTTTCAAGACATATCGAAACACATTGAAATGAGGTATCATTTCATCAGAGACCTAGTACAGAGAGGTGCTCTGAAGTTGCAGTACATTCGTACAAATGAACAGACTGCAGACATCTTGACCAAGCCTCTGACAGCATCAAAGTTCGTGTACTTTCGTGACAAGCTTGGTATGGCAAAGAATGCCTCTCTTGCTGAGAGGGAGTATTGATTTTCTGAGCAGCATCAAGAGCCCTTTTCTTCGAAGAATGGGACCACCTGGTCCGGGACCACGGTGAAGACTCAACCCAGTGTTGAGTGACCATTCTGTTGAATGGTAGATATCTGGTCTGGGACCATGATATAAACCCAGATCTACCCTGGGTAGACTCAACCTTGTGTTGAGTAGACATCTAGTACGGGACCACAATGTAGACCAATCAGCGACTGGTAGACTCAGCTTAGCTCTGAGTATCCATTCTCTTGGAGAATGAAGACATTGTAAGCCCTAGACTGGGTCTGGGCATGTGTGTGGCACTTTGACCCTTGATCTATGGGCTTGCTGTGCTTCTCCAAGGTTTAGCTGCCCTTGGTCAAGTTACCCTAGTACCAGATCTAGGTGTCATACAATGTGTGAGATAAAAGCATTAATAACTCTTTTGGTTTATGATGATGTACTTTTGAAATAAAAAAGGACCACAGGGGCACTTGGAAAATGACCAAAGTCAAAAGTCAAAATAAATAAAGACTTTATGACCACAAGAAAATGACCAAAGTCAAAAATCAAAATCAATAAAAACTTCTTATAAAAGTCAAAGGAAAAATAAAAGTACCGTTTTTGGTAAATGTGAAAGTGAAATTAGGAAAAAAATAAAAATATTATTACTTTTATTTTTCCTTATCTTGTCCACTTACAGGTGAACAAAGGCTATAAAAAAATATCAAGCCTTCTCATTTGTCACACACACTTGCTCTCACAGGTTAAGAAGACTATCTTATGTTCAAACCCTCAGCTAGGGTTTTATCAGCAAAGTCCATCTTCAGCGTTTTTACACAGCCATCTTCAGCATTCCATTTTTTGGGCAACCTTCTTAATTTTTTGGGCAGCTGAGATTTTGTTTTTTTGTGGGCAGCCTCTGTTTATTTTCCGGGCAGACCTAGGGAAGAGGAACAGTCACAGGCAGTGACTGGAAAATTCGAGCAGCTTGGTTTTGTAATTTGGGCAGGCCCTAATTTTGTTTGTGGGCAGATCGGAGATTGTTTTTTTGGAACAAACTGTTTTTTACAGTCTCTAGCAATTCTGGGCAGGCCCCAATTTTATCTTGGGCAGACTAATAAATTTGTGCAGACTGTTTTTGACAGCCTCCAGCAATTCTGGGCAGGCCCTAACTTTATCTTGGGTAGACTGATAAATTTGTGCAGTCTGTTTTTGACAGCCTCTAGCAATTCTGGGCAGGTCCTAATTTTATCTTGGGCAAACTGATAAATTTGTGTAGACTGTTTTTTACAGTCTCTAGCATTTCTGGGCAGGCCCTAACTTCATCTTGGGCAAACAGCCTGTTTTGGGCAACCTCAATCATTTCTGGGCAAATCTGGAAATATGGTTTACTTGGGTTTGAAAACCTTAGTTTGTTTTGTTGAGAAATCTTTTGCATCTGTAAACTATGGTCAAAATCCAGATCTGGATTTGAGGAACTTTTTGAATAATTTCTTAAGCCATCTCATTTGCGAGATAAGCTATTAATGCTTTTTGGGTTTTTTTCCTTTGAAGGTTTCCCCAGTGAAAAAAGCATTGTGTCCATGTGTGTTGATGTGATGAATGTGTTTTTATTGTACTGTTGATCTATTTATGTTTATCTGCAAATTTTTAAAGTTTATGCTAATGCTGAAAATTCAACACTAAAGACCTATAATATAGGGCTTAACACAGTCAAAGCTCTAGGGCACCACAATCCATGTAAACCCATTCAAAAAGTGTTGAAACAGTCATGGCCTGTTAGTAGAGAATAATCACAAACATGTCCAGCAGAGAAGAGACACAGTTACGGCCCAGCAGAGATAAGACACAGTCACAGCCCAGCAAGACATAGTCACAGCCCGACAGAGATAAGACATAGTCATAGCCCAACAAGACAGTCACGGTCGAACAGAGATAAGATACAATCACGGCCCAACAAGACAGTCATGGCTTAGCAGAGATAAAATAGTCATGACCCACCAAGACACAATCACAACCTAGCAGAGATAAGACACAGTCACAGCCCGAAGACACAGTCACATCCCAGCAAAGATAAGATACAGGCACGACCCAGCAAGACACAGTCATGGCCCAGCAGAGATAAGATACAGTCACGGCCCAGAAAGACAGTCACGACCCATCAAAGATGAGGCACAGACACAACCCAGCAAGACATGGTCACGACCCAACAGAGAGACACAATTACGGCCAACAAGGAGACACACAGGGACGACTCTCAGAAGGTCACAAATGAGCCCAACAAAAATACAAAGAGAACAATGCTAGCAGCAAAAGAGTTATAACCCACTTCCAAGCCCAAGATGTCAACTCCAAGCAGCAGAATCCCTAGCAACGTACTCAAAGAATCAAATCTAGCCTTTTCCTTTTGTCAAGATGCCACACACAAATGATGAAGTGAAACTTTAATTTATAATCTTGACAAGCCTTCTAGAAAGATCACTCAACTACTCTTAGCTTTTAGGAGTGAAATTAGGATAGAGTACCAATGGTTACATGGTCTTAAAAAATATAAAATATAAAATAAAGTTGACTTAGGATAGAGTGCCAATGGTCAAATGTTCTTACAAAATAAAAACCATAAAATAAAAGTTGACTTAGAATAGGGTACAATGGTACAATGGTTCAATGGTCTTACAAAATAAAAGCCATCATACTTAATGTACACACAATAAGAGTGTTAGGACCAAGTAGAAGATAAAGGACCATAAGTCAACCAAAGGGGGTCACAACAAGAAGATAAGGCAACTCTCATACCCATAAGACCAAGGTGTACCATAAAGGTGGATAAACAACCCTTTTTACCCAAAGGACCAACAAGACCAATGACTTTAACCTTTTCTCTCTCAAGGTATATTGTCACGTGTGTTCCATATATTTTTTTTTATCATCATAGTATAAGAAAGAAGATCTATCCTGGATGATGTGATCCTTTGGTCCTCAGAACTGCTCCTAAAGGTTAGGTGCTAGTGACATCATCAAGGGGTGGTCAGTCCCTTGAGAAACAACTTAGCAATAACCGAATAGGAGAGAGGACATCACACATCATCATCTTGGTTAATTGACCAAGAAACTGCCTGGTTAACTTACTAGGAATGTACCTACAAGAATTGCTTGGTCCCAAACCAAGAATTTGCCTAGCCCCAAATAAAGAAGTCTCTATCTCAACCTGCAGCATCAGCTTGACAAACCAAAATACCCTAGAGACATATAGGGTCCCTAACCATATGTTAGGGACTTTTCCATGGCATCAACCTAACTGGTCCCAAACCAAGAACCCCATGAGACTATTGGGGGCCCTAGGGTACCTTATAGGGTCTTACTCTGCCCTAGTTAACTGACTAGGGTACCTTCATCCCTAAGAATGGATCTGGCAGCTGCACTATCTCTAACAACAAAGACACTAAGACTTTACCTATGCTAAGTCTTTAAAAATAGAGCTAGGTCACTTTGGGACAATCTCTCCAATCAAAAGTCTCAAGTATCCATCTATAAAACCACTTATTTATCAAATAGATCTCATCTCCAAAATCTTCTTATAAATTCTGAATCTTTTAGTTTGGCCAGTTAATACTAACAGGAGAAGATTTAACTCTCTTACTAATGAAGTTAGGTAAGATATTTCAATCAAAGAACACAAGTCTCCATTTATCAAACCACTTTGTTTATCAAATAAATCCCATCTCCAAAATCCTTTTAGCCGACATCATTAATTATATATTTTTTATTTTTCGTAACAGATTTGTGTCAAAAGTACGTCTTTAATAACTGTCCAATCTTCACTGAGGTTAAGTAGCTTAATGGGTTGACAATTATATAAATAGCTCTTCCTTACTCATCAAAAGACATTAGTTTCCAGAAGAAAATTGACCACTACATCATTATCAATAAAGCAAGATTCAATTTGTCACCTAACTTCACTTCTCTTTCCAAAGCTATGGATGTCGATTGTGTTGTGCTCTGGAGGTAGGGCAGTGAAGATATATCTCAATTAGCTCGGGTGTCAATTCTCAGTGCATGAAGTCTTTCCCCGGTCTGGCCAAAAATTTAACTTTTGCAACTGGGCATCAGTGATAAAATAAAACTAAATATCACTAAAATTACTGAATTTAATAAAACAAAGTTTGATAAACCCCTATGAATTTGAAAACTAAATATCAATAAAATTTCATGATATAATAAAACATAGTTTGATAAATCCCTCTGAATTTGCTAAGAGATTATCTGAATTTATAGCATTTATTGAGGTAAATTATAAATATCTATGGAAATTGGCTCCAAAAATTGTCCACTTTCTTGGTATGAAATGTTCTGAAATCCTTGCTCAATGATATTGTAACAAGAATACAAATGATAAAACAAATATGCTGCAATGAAGGAAAAATCCAATAAAAAAAGGGTTGAGAAAATAGAACAGTATAGCATACCAATGTAAGTATTCATCTCTCTCCAGCAGAGAATGCAAAGCAAAAAAAATGATCCTTCATATAAGTTGCACATGACTTCAACCAAGCATAATTGTTCAAGGAAACAACAGCATGCAGATTGTCATCTTATGCATCAAAATGATTACTCCATCCGTAAGACATATATGTATACACCAGACATCTCAGATAACAACTGATAGAACAAGCACTCCATATACGCTCAAGCTCGACATAAAAAGCTCTTTAAACATTGTGAAGCTATGATCTCAACTTAAATACGCAGATAGACATGTAGAATGAGGATATAAAATTTTCATCTAATTATTAGTAACTAGAAACTAGATCTCTTGTTTGCAATGCCATTCAAATTTCTGAAAAGCTATGCCACTTAAACCCAGCAGCCGAACAATATCGAACGTCTATCAAATGCAAAGATAAAATTGTTTCTCTTTTAGCTGAAGGAGACTTCCAATGACTTGCTGGCTAGATAAAACATGAATTTATCTCTAGAATTTATTTATTAGCTGAAGGAGACTTCCAACGCAACACCACCTAGATAAAACATGAATTTATTTTTTTACAAGGAAATTAATGGATAATTATATCATCAAGTTCTTACTATACTGCCATCCCAAAATGCCCATTGTTTATATAGAAAGGAGACTGAATAATTCATATAGAAATGAATTCCTAGTAAAACATCCTATGAGATAAATAAGAGGCAATAATTTAATCCCATTGCTTCACTCTGTGAAAAGTAAAGTCCGAAATATTGATGGTGCTCTTATTGTCAGATGCAACACAATCATAGGGTGATGATTCACCAAATTCTGTTGGTATACTCTTCCAGTGCAAAGAAGGTTCCCATTCTGCTTCCCTTAGAACTTTCAAAATTTCGTCAACGACAATATTGCTACCCTCTGCTGAGAAATGAATACCATCTCTGCAGGGACAACATATAAATCATTTCCTCCATAATCCTTGATGCATATAAAAGTGAGGTATTCAAACATGAAGAAATGACTATGCTTCCCTATTTCTACCAATACTATTCACAAGGTGGCAACAATAAAAGATGTAAGTAAGTTATGCATACATAAATGATTAAGATGAAAAAAGCCTATATGCAGACTTTACTTGTAAATCATGTTTTAAATCTTGTAAAAGAGGTTATCAGAGTCCCATTCTTACTTCAGACCAGATTCATCAAGGATGGATTGCATTAGGAAGCACAAGGGGTTTATCAGGACGGTTTTCTAATGAACATGATTCCAATGTGTTTCTAACATGTACCGAAGTCCCTGCACTTTAAAGAGATAAAATCCAAAAAGACAACAGACATTCATGAAAAATAAGCAGCAGTAAAATTGAGTTGATGCAAACCCAAAATCCAAAGAAATATTACTCTTTTTTCTTATGCTAGTAATTCTTTTTTTCTGAAATCATTCATTCCAAGTGTGTGGTTTTTGAATGTGTAGGTCAAGCTTGGAACATGGTTTGTTGGATGTGTATTCTTGATAACCTGCTTCTCTTTAGCTAGACAATTGAATTATTGCTAATGATTTCAACTTAATCTTTGACAGTAGCGAAAAGAAAGGAGGTTGTTTTATCTGAAATCCCTGTCAAGAATTTGTTAAAGATCCGATCTCCTCTTTATTCCTTTTTCTATATAAGAGGCGAATAAAGAGGTCACTTTGACAAACAGGGGGAAGAGAAAAATACTTAATCACCAAGAGATTCATCAGATTCGTTCTCAAGCTAAGTTGCAGGAAACTCGGGTCTGGCACCCGTTTCACCCTTGGAAACTCGCAGAAACTCAGAAACGCGTTTCCTCTCATGTACGAGGCGTTTCCCATCAAATAAAAGCTATGTTGCACAAGTTTCCGGAACGAGGGAACTTATGGAGCGTGGGTATGAGTGTCGGATACGTCTAGAAGTTTCCCCCAAATTTGCAGAAAACGGCAGGTTGGGAACGCCAATAATATATATTAAAAAAATATAAAAAAAATAATTAGAAAAACATGAGAAGAGAAGAAACATAGAGAAAAAAAGAAACATTAACACAAATCAAATGACTTAACTTATCCCTTGTATTAGGGTTGTAACTAGAACCTCTTGGCAGATGGAAATGGCAATAAAATCTAGATTACCATCCACATCATTGATTATATAAGGTAAGATCTTTCTAAAGTGGGGACTTTTATGTATAGAGTAAGTTTTTAGTTTTGTGTCAACTATGATTAAAATCTATTAGAATATTATATGTTTACAAAACTTGCAAAGGTATATAATTATTTAAATTTAAATTATTATAAAATAAAAATCAAGATATTTTTTATTTAAATGTAATATATGAAATTAGATTTAAAGTAAGATTTTAAACCATTTCCAATTAGTTAAAAGTTTACTTTTTATTCATAAAGTAAATAGTAAAATAAATAAATTTATTTTCTTTTATTTAATAATATATAAAAAGTCAAAATAGATTTACATTTATTATTGATTAGCTCGATAAGTGCAATTCAACGTAGGGATGAGTGATTACTCTAGAACGCGCATTAAATAGAGATCAGTGCACCAACTCGACAAGGTAGCACGAAAAAAACTTATATTGCAACTTAGTTTCCTAGAGAATTTCTATATATGTACTGTCGTAAGGAAATAGGAATGTTGTTACCAACCAACATGGCGATCATGAATGCGTGGAAGTTCCCAATGAAGGAAACGCGCAAAAAGAAGTCCCCAAGTTCCCGATTTTAGAGGGTAAAAGTTCCCAATAAGTTCCCAACCATCCGGAACGGTTTCCGTTGAATTGGGAAAGTTTCCTACAAGTTCCAAAGTTCCCTGGAACGTCGGAACTTCGGGAACGAGTTTCCTAAAAGCCGGGAACGGTTCCCGTGCTACATAGAATAAAAGCCTTTCACTTAAAAAAATGGCCAGTAAAGTCTCTTTCTGTCCACCAAGTTAAGTAATTAAATGTTAATACATAAAATTTTAAAATAAAATTTAATTCTAGATGTTTCTAATTAGATTGAAGAAAGTTATAAAGGAGAACATCACTTCATTCTCTCCTCACACAAGCAACTTGAGCACTCAAGACCCAAAATATAGTAGTTTTCTTGTGCAGATTGGGATGTCGAGCCAGAATTTACTGACTTGGGCCTCTCTCTTGCTACACTAGGTATTGAGGAACCTAGAAGTGGAATTGTAAAGAAGACTATGAAGATAAGGATGACAATCAGTCTGAGCTCATGCTTTACTTTTGTTTCTATGTTAGTATGTCCATTATTCATAGTTTGATACATTGTACTTGTAGCCTCATACGTAAAAACTAATTTTGGATATATACTATATAGCTTCTTTACAAAAGTTGTTTTTGGATATTACTACTTGCATGAATGAAATGATATAGACTTGGGTCCATGAGTAAAATGTAATGTTACATGTATGATTTAAATT
>LPNX010970315.1:934876-980962 GCA_001517045.1 Pseudotsuga menziesii
CAAGCAAACTGTATTCCTTTATCAAATGAATCTCCCTTGCTCGAATCTGGTATTATTTCCAACTCAATTTAAGATCACAGGACAATATTTTTGGATGTTTATGCAATCACAATAGGAAACCTATACCCTTCTTCTACAATCCTAACTTGTAAAGATCTAGTGATCCCGTTCATCTTTCACAGATGACAATTTAGAAGGAAACCCCTGTCTATATCAACTCCCATTGATGATTACAAATGCAAAATTCAAAAGCAGCATTTATAGATAAGGCTGTATATCCAAAATCAGCATTTACATATGAAGTTATCTGTACCAAAATACAATAGAAGCTAAATCCTAATACATAACTATCTCATCTTCATCCTCATCGACAAAAATAGAACAAGATGCATGCTCAGCAGTGGATCGTGGAATGGAAGAAGAGGTTGATGGAATGAAAGAAGAGGTTCCAGTTTCATGACCATCAATATTAAAAGCAGCAAGAGAGTTACGAGTTTGAGGTTTCAATGTCCACATCCCACTCTTTATGAGACTCACTTTATATTTTTCACCCATAAAAGACTCAAGATGTAGGTTCAAATGCACAGACATGATTCTTGGCTTTCTATAACCCAACCTGCTGCACTTCACAGTTACAGTTTCACGACCATCAATATTAAGAGCAGCAAGAGAGTTCCAAGTCTCAGGATTCAATGTCCACATCCCACCCTTTATGAGGCCCACTTTGTATATTCCACCCCTACAAGACTCCAGGTGTAGGTTCAAATGCACAGAAAAGATTCTCGTCCTTCTATAATCCAACCTGCTGCAGTTCACAGAGTGAATGAAACCATAGTTGCTCCAGTTCCCTTCTGCTGATGAAGAAGAGCTTGCCACTTGTGACTCGTGAGATAATACAAGTGGCAATGTTTTGCAAATGTACTCCATTTGCCCCATCACAAACCCACCATTTAACCAGATTCATGGTCCACTTCTCATGCTAAGCTGATATGTCTGAAAAATTCTCCAATCCAACAGCAAACTTAGCAAATTCTTTCCTGGCCTGGGTTTGTAAAAAAGCTAGAAACGTCCTCATGAAGGCTCTTTTCACTCCATTGGCCACCGTCCTATCCTTATGTGTGACCTTCCTCTTCCCATTTCTTCGATCAATGAGACCTTCATCATAAAATTTTGGGCTCAAAGCGTGTGCCCATGTATGCAATGCACTCATGGAGTGTTAATGGTTCCACCTCTGAACAATGATTGACCTCACAAGATCTGTAAAACAACGCAAACAAAACAAAAAAGAGGGAGCCTCCTATGAAATAGCTTCCATGGTTTTTCCAACCATGGTATCCATTCCATCATCAAATTCTCATAAGAAAGGTTTAATTGTGCCCAACTATCAGAGAAACTCAAATGCATGTGGTGTGAACTTGAACAAGAAATCTATCTTGCTCCACCAGTACTCATCAATCAACAATCTACACACCATACATCCCCTCTTCGAATATGTTTGTCTCCACTCAGCTCAAGCCATGTTGAAAAATGTAGCTTGAGCGGGAACTTCTTGCATAGGTTAGGTGTGAACGTGCGAGAAGAAGTTTGAAACTTCATAGTGGCCGCTTAGTAAAAGTGGGAAATAATACCATCTTGTAATTTCACTTAATAAATAAAAGTGAAAGTCTAAATTCATTTGGTCTCTTAGTCTTAGAAATCTAAAAGAAATATTCTAGAGATTCTATAATATTAATGAGTTGGAATTGATATAATCTTAGCCATACACCTCATTGTTGAGATAAGGTGGTTGCTAGAATTAAGGAAGTTGGTTGTTAGAAGTGAGGAGATTAGTTATCTATCTCAAAGCATAAATAGAACAAGATGGGAGGAGTGTAGAACACACCAAGGAAGTTGTGTGCACACAAGTGAAGCCAAGGAGAGAATGCAGATAGCAAGAAGAGGATCAACCAACAAGGTTGAAGACTGCAATGATAGTACTGTACAGTGTCGTATACGGTACAGTAGTTCCTCAGATTTCTGTGTAGGCATATTGTTTCTTTTCTGGCAAGTTGTAAACCAAAGGTTGAGGTGTCCTTGTAAGTTTTGACTATTAAATGATAAGTTGATTTTAAGGACAGGAGTCTTGTGTACCATGTTTATGCTTCTACTGTTCATTTTCAATTATATGTGTGATTGTTGCATGTTCATAAATATTTATTTATATTGTTAAATAAGTTCATATTTGATTTATTTAATTAAAGATAAACATAGAATAATAGTCACTAGGGCCTGAAAAATTTACATGTTATCAGAGCGAGGTTCTCTAATTGAGATTCTCAAGGTTTTGTAAAAGTAAATCAACTACCAGAAAAAAGGACAGCAGTTGGATGGTTTTGTTATTTCTTTTAAGGACCAATTTTCAGATATGGGAGTTTGTGCATTAGACCAAAGATGGCATTAGCTAGCCTCGGGTTCGAGGACAGATTGGATGGTGTCTCGAAGATCCTTTCATGGAAGGTTAGGGTAACTCTTCTATTAGAAGAGAATGACCTCTAGAATATCATCAAGGACACTGTGGCTTCATCAACAAATCCACAACTTTTGGAAGCTCACAAGAAGAAAGAAGTGAGAGCAAAGAATATGATCATGGATGATATAAAGGATCATCTGATTCCTAACATATGCAAGAAGAAGACAGCGAAGAACATGTTTGATGCCTTGGTTAGCCTTTATCGGAGTGAGAATTTAACCAGAAGATGATATTGCACAACAAACTCAATCTATTGAGCTGACCAGACCAGACACCATTACTAATTACCTGATCAAATAAGTCACACAGATTCATGACCAGCTTCCTACAGTAGGAGAGAACGTTGAAGAGAAGTAGTTAGTAAACAGGGACTAAATGGGTTCTCATTTCAATAGGAAACATTTGTCCAAGGAGTTTGTACTCGAGAAAACCTTCCCTCGTAGGAAAGATTGTGGGATGACTATATCCAAGAGGAAACTTGGATGGAGTCAAAGGCCAACAAACAAGGAGGTGATAGTGACCGTGCCTTAATTGGTCAAGCGAAGAAGGGCAAATGTAAAGGACCTAGCAAGGGTAAGATGAAGCATGAGGAGTAAAATCAAGTGCTTTATATTTCATAAGAACGGCGATTATGCATCACAATGTCCAAAGAAAGAGAAAGGTAAAGGGAAACAACAACACCAAGTAGCAACCTTGGCTAAAACTCAGATGAACAAGTTTGCCTTCAAGTTCAAGAAGTATTTCTCAATGGTATCTTGCCTTTCTTCTAGCATAATTTTGACAAATGTGTGGTATGTGGACAGTCAAACATCGAGGCATATGACATCAACCCAAGATATATCTTAAAGTCTAATAGAGCACGTCTAAGGAGTTCAAGTCCAGCTTGGTGATGATGCCAAGTATCTAGTAGCAAGAGTTCATACCAAAACTTTGATGATGTGTTATTTATTCTAGGTCTCTAAAAGAATATGCTTTCAATTTTGGTCATGGAAGATAAGGGCTATGCAATAGAGTTCATGAACCAGCAAGACCGCATTAGACCGAAGGACTCTATCCCAGGATCAGCTCAGGTGATTGGGGTTAGAGAAGACAATTTGTACAAGTTACAAGGTGTACCTTATCAAGCCCTAGTACGTAACACATACAACTTGTGCGAGTTGTGGCACAAGAGGATGGGGCACCTACATCATCGAGCACAACCTATTCTGAGAGAGATCGTCATAGGCCTTCCAGAATTCAGCATCTAGCAACAAGGTATATATAGAGGGTGCATGCTTGGAAGCATGCCAAGATTTCTTTCACAAGTAGTGAGCATAGATCTAAGGGGATTCTAGATCTAGTGCATTCAGATGTATGCGGACCAATGTTAGTATCTGTTATCCACTAAAGTTGCACTTAGTGGATTTCCAGTGAACCGTCAAAGTCATGAACAAGTGCCTTGTTCGTTATCAATGCTCAGAAGCTCCATGGGGTCATTAGGGCCATTTTTTGGCCCCCTTTTTAATAATTACATGTTCATACCCTACGGGGATATTGTAATAAATATTCTAGCATGGCAAAAAATTTATTAAGGACTTAGACGTCAATCTGATTATTCCAAGGTGTTCTTTCCCTCATTAATTATGCAATGCTGAATAAGTGATGTAATTTTCGAGTTTTTCACCACTCCTCCAAAGTTGGAATGGTTGTCTTGGTGGGTAGACCTTAGGAGGTTATTAAAGTTCATATGTCAATGTATATAAGCATGCTAGACATTGTTTTGAGTCATTATGAGCATTTACTAAGTCCCCCTAGTGTTTTTTTAGCTCCGATAAAAAAATAACGCAAAATTAGTCCATTTTTTTATGGTTTAAATGGAAAATTTCAAATTGTAATAGAAGTGTGGCCTGGAGGCCAATTTTGATGCAGGGATGCTCATTTTCACACAGAGAGTGTCCTCTTTACCCTCGGGCCCACTTTTCCTATGTTTTGGGTGATTAAGCTACCCTGTACAACATTTTTTCTCTGAAGGGTCGACAAAACATCAAATTAATGCTAAAAATGCGACAAAATGACACCAAAGTCAAAATTCATAAGTCATGAGAACTTATTTGAATGACATGGAAAAGGTGCCTATTTTTGTTTTTAGTGAAAAGCGACTTCAACAAAGGAGTAAAGCATCACATTTGAGGTGGATTTGGCATGTAGTGAATCATTTTGAGTTTAGAGTGCGCCATCCCTCATGAGCTCCTCACATGTGGGTGATGTGGCTTCAAACAAATGGTTTAATGAAACTCTGGTGAGGACGCATCTCTCTAATAGAGAGGTGGTGCATCCTCATGCAAATCAACTCCACTGAACGCCAAGCTCACTCGCCTTCACTCAAAGCTAGCGCCCTCATCTCATGATTAACGCATTGCTGAACTCCCTCTTGGTGGTTGCGCCCTCTTGGGCCTGGAAATCTATAAAAGCAAGTGCTTCCTCTTGTATTGGATATGATGGGTTTGAGGACTGAAAGGATGGGCTATGCTCTTATATTTTGTAATGTCTCTATCTTTTGAATAAAATTCGATGACTTTGAAGGTCCATCTAGTGCAATAATCTTCTATGAATGTTGTCTTGTTGCTAGGTGATATTTTGCCTGCTTCTTTCAATTTTGCAGTAAGTTTGTAGCTTATCTAGTTTGGAAAGCCTTTTAGTGCACATAGGATAAACATCCATAGTTTTGACTTGTTTATTTATATTTCGTTATCAAAGATATAGGAGTAGCAAGACGTATTCAGTTGTACTAATGCTCTCTTAGTTTCTTTAAATAGAGATTTACTAGTTTTAATCTCACTTGTGTAAGATGTTTTAAGTTGTGCAGATCACCAGTTTGAAAGAGGGAAGCGAGATTGGTTGCATCTTCTTTCCCTTTCAACACCTTTATTTTGGATCTAATGTCGTTTTGCTCCTGCAGGCATCTCCAAGCTTTCTACAAAGTTCAAGCTTGAGCTTATTCCTTCTTTTCCCTCTTTCCTTCTTTTAAAATCAAACTTTCTTCTCGGTTACTTGGTTCTATTTATGCTATGCATAGTTACTAGATCTAAAGCACTCTAAAGTTAATTCTAAGCTTAGATCTAGATTGATTCCTTTAGTACTTAACAAACACAATTTTTCAAAATGTCTTTAAGTACTAAGTAGGTTGTACTTTATGTATATTTTTTGCACTAGTCCATTAACTTGTAAATGATTTACTTTGCTGGTTTTTGTACTTTATGTACAGGAAAGTTGGAAGCTAAGAAGGATTTTGAAGAGTTGAACTATAAGGTATATAACAATAAAACCTTCCTCTTCCCTCTTCTTCCCAGTAACAATTGTAATCCTTTTTTATTCATGTTTAAGGATCAAAAGGAAGCCCCTTTCCAAAAAGTATTGGAATAAAGATTAATTAAAGGACGGTGGGCTTCAAGTCCCTGTACCCCCCTTCCCCCATTTGGGGAAGGCCTGTGTCGTCTTTGGTTTGGTTCGTTGCGTTATTTGCTTAAAGTGCTTAGAGTAGTTTTTCTTTTGTGTAATAAATTTCAATCGAATTTATTTCCTTTAGTTTCTTTTTATTTCGCAAAATTGGATACTAACCCAGCCTTGCGCTCCCGAGTACGGCCTTCAAGCCTGAAAGAGACTCTTGGCTGTAGTAATTAGTCTCACCTTTTTTACTTTTTCAGCTTTCACAATTCTCAATTGGAATAAACAATCCGCTTTTCCATGTATGCTCTTGCCCATCGTAGGTTCACCCTAATCTTTGGGACAATCAAAAGCAGAAGTGTGCACTTTCTAAGCTTTCCACATTTAATAGACAACTCACATTAATAAAATCGAACTCCCAATACATTATGAAAATCGGATGTATCAATCATTGATATTGTGTGGACAAATTCTTCAAAGGAAGCGTGAACCACTGGATAGTGACCTCGAGATACCGTCAGGTTGCACCCTCGATTGGTGTAATGTTGGACACCTCCCAGAGACTCCGATCAATCCCACATTTCCAAGTGCAGAACCACCTTTGTCATAATTCGGACATATTCCCATTACCTCACGGTATATCAAGAATCCCCTTCCCCTTAATTTATTCATCATCCTAATAAATTAAAACTGACCAAGACTCCATTACAAAACATTTACGATTCTCAGCAACATCTTATTTATGACTCCATTTGGAACTGGCACAACTTATACCATCATTATTTTTGCTTTTAGTCATATCATGTTATGAATGTCATCTATTTTTATGGTGTTGAAACTAACTCTCATACATTAGCAGTAGCTTGTTTCAGTCCATTTATCTAAAACTCCTAAAACACAATCCCATCACAACTAATAACTGGATAAGAGCCTTAGCAACTCTTTCATAGGGACTACCCCCCTTGGCTTCATTAGGAGAACTGCTAAACAAAAGAGTCAGGATCCAAGTGATAGCACCTGACTCGAGACTTGCCCCCAAGGTCGTGCTTAGCAGCTTGAAGATTTATGTTGTGTTAACCCCCCAAGCGCGTGTAAGGCAGCAACATCTTTTGGTGTCGTTGCCAAGGATAAATCTTTTTATTCCCAGAGTACGACTTTTTTTTTTCTTTCTTTGTTGAATGTTTATAGTAGATCTTTATTTTTCATCTAGCGACTCCACTAACCTTTTTTTCTTTTTTCAATTTACAAAGAAAAACAAAAAATAGAAATTTTTGTGAAAGATTTATGATGCATATTTTTCTTTTATCATGGCGACTCCACTGAAGGGATAAAACCCTTGTTTCTCATAAAAATTATTGAGATTGATTGTGTGTAGATGAGCCTATTCCACATAGTAAAGTATTCAAAGCTCATTATTTGACAACTCTTGCTTTTCACTATAAAGTCTATTTCATGGTTACATCGAGTACATGACGTTGATATCCGATATGGATGAGTTAATAGAGAAATTTGGTCTTCATATTGCCAAACATTATTATCCTATCGACTTCTCAAACATATCAGGTTTTCCTAACATTGGTGATGGTGAGAAGGGTTTGTATAAATGTCGTCCGATCTTTCATGGAAATGGTGATTAAGCTATCTAGCATGTCAAGTCTTTTCTTGAATTTCTAGCTGACTTCAATGCCCTACATGAAGACAATACTATGCAAGTGTTTGTTGGTTCCCTTAAAGGAGGTGTCGGTTGTTGGGATTTTGAGGGCCTTCCAAATAAGTGTATCGCCTCCCTTTCAAGCTTCCTTCGAATATTTTTGAAGCAGTGGCATGATGGTAGGGGTAGTATGAAGGGTTTGGAAAATTTTCTTGAAGCAATCTTTACCTTTTATTTTCCAAACATAGAATATCATAAAAAAGAACCTCCTCATTTTGCCATGATAAAAAGCATTGAATATTTGGAGCTACTCGTTGATTACTTAAGTAAAAGTGATGACAGTTGCTTTTCCCAGCTGCATTATAAAGAAAATTTAATAGAAGTACATGAGGAACCCTTGATTGAAGATATGGTCATAAACTTCCCTCATGTTTCCATGATATGCAACACTGAGGAATTGGAATATCATCAGATCCATGTCAATGGCAATGATAATAATTTTTTGGATTAGCCCAGGAAGAAACCATTACAGAGATTGGCGTTTATGAAGAAATTCATAATGACTATAATGTGTGTGATGACATGCCCCCACGTTCTTCACATGGTGCTCTTGTGATATCTTTGAAACCCAACTTTTTGAAGAATATTGCTTTGAGCAGAATGAGGAATGTAGTGAGGGAATTGATACTAGTGATGAGAACTCTTTCATATCTGACACAGATGGGGATGACGACTATTGGACTTTTATTGAAAATCCAATTTATGAGACTTTTGAAAATCCCATCTATGATATGTCCAACAAGGGGAGTGTTTATTCTGAGACTTGTGAAAGTTGTAAAGAAGAGGAATCAGAGTTTTCATATGATCAATCAAAGTTGTATTTGAGTATCTTTAATGAGGACTTGGAGAAGCAATGCAGTGAAGATCAGATTGGGTGCAACTAGTTGAAGATTTTTTTCAGCCATCGTCTTCACATACAGGATCTTTCTTATGATTTGGAGCAATTTGGGGCTTACACACAGAGTTATCAGCAGATAAGCCCTTTGGGTGAGTATGATGACCTGCCTCATCATATAGATTTGTACATTAGTCCTAACCAATCTTAGATAGAAGAACCCTATACAAGAACCTACCAATTTGGGAAACAGTTTGATGACATTATCCATGCCTATGATTCCCCATCCAGTCCGCCCTTTCTTGATCATCGCGCAAGTTTGCATTTATTAATAAATGTATCCCTACTTTGGATGGTAACAAAAGACGAGGCAAAAAACTTTAATTTTGATAAAATGCTTAGGTGGCTACATTGGATATTTGATTTTACCTAAAATGTTACTTTATCATGCTTAGAGTAGGAAAATAAGCTCCCTAATGTGAGCATTTACTTTTTGCATTTCTTTTTTGTACTTGGAAATAATACTTTATTTCATTAGTTAGTTTTTCCTTTCAATAAAGTAACTTATGGTTCATTGGTTTTTTCTTAAAACTTGTGCTACTAAGGTTTTTCTTGTCAAGTTGAAATGTTTTTACAGATTATATCAAACAAGAGATTTTGGTATTCTCGTATCCTCTCCTTACCTGAAGACTAAATCGAGCACACGTCCCGCAATTGGAGCCAGATGTTATCCACTAAAGTTGCACTTAGTGGATTTCCAGTGGGCCGTCGAAGTCATGAACAAGTGCCTTGTTCGTTGTTAGTGCTTAGGAGTACCGTGGGTTCATTAGAGCCATTTTTTGGCCCCCATTTTAATAATTACATGTTCATACCGTGCGGGGATATTGTAATAAATGTTCTAGCATGGAAAACTTTTTGTTAAGGACTTGCCTTCCTAAGACTTGGACATCAATCCAATTATTCCAAGGTGTTTTATCCCTCGTTAATTATGCAATGTTGAATAAGTGATATATAATTTTCGAGTTTTTCACCGCTCCTCCAAAGTTGGAATGGTTGTCTTGGTGGGGAGGCCTTAGGAGGCTATAAAGTTCACATGTCAATGTATATAAGCATGCTAGACATTGTTTTGAGTCATTATGAACATGTATATTAGGTCATTTTTTAATGGTTTAAATGAGAATTTTCAAATTGTAATAAAAGTGTGGTCTAGAGGCCAATTTTGGCGCAGGGATGCTCGTTTTCACCAATGTTCCCCCAAGTTTCCGGGACGTGGGAGCATGGAAACGCACATTAGGGACGTGTGGAGACCACCCCCAAATTTTAGCCAAAATTCGAGGGGGGGGGCAGAGGAGGGACGTCCAGGTCCTAATAAAAATTAATATTATAAATTATTAAATCCCAACAATAACAATTCAATGATTCATCCCATGTAAACTACTAAAAGTAAATAATAAATAGTAAATACNAAGACTGAGCCTGAAATAGAGACTAAACAACAATTAAAATTAAAATTTTGTTTTTTTAAACTGAAATTGGGAAAATCGTGGGGGGTGTCTAAGAGCCCCCCAGTTTCTGGAGAGGGCGTGTGGGAGCCCCCCTTCATTGGAGCGCGCTACAGAACAGGGGGAAGCGCCCCCCTGTGAGTTTCCGAGAGTTTCCGGATTTTGGTGACACTGGGAAACGTTTCCCCAAGAGCCCCCAAGCCCCCGGGGCGCAGGGAGCGAGGGGGGCGCGCCCCCAACCCTGGGGGGCGAGTCCCCGTGTAACACTGGTTTTCACACTCAAAGTGTCCTCTTTACACTCACAAACACTATTCCTATGTTTTGGGTGATTAAGTTACCCCGTAAAGCATTTTTCTGTAAAGGGTCAAATGAAACATCAAATTAATGCTAAAAATGCGACAAAATGACACCAAAGTCAAAATTCATAAGTCATCAAAACTTATTTGAATGACATGGAAAAGGTGGCTATTTTTGTTTTAAGTGAAAGACAACTTCAACTAAGGATTAAAGCATCACATTTGAGGTGGATTTGGCATGTAGTGAATGTTAAAGTTTAGGGTTAGATCAGGATTTAACATAAAAAAAATATAATTTAATGCAAAAACAGAATTATGAAACAAGGTTAGATTCAGAATAGTACTGCTTCAATAAATTTAAACTGCAATAAAATCAAACATAATTTTCATCTCTTTCAACTTTAACACTCCATTGGTCACTATGTTAAAGTTGGTCCTTGAGATGATATACCAAATACCATTTACAGTAACAATATTATAAATGATAAAATAATGTACAGAAGATAACAGCAGTAAAGAACAGTAACAATACTAATCTAGAATTATTTTGAATCAGCCTTATACTCAGATGAACAAGTCACCCTGATGAACAAATGAAGTACCTTGAGAGAGGGCTTAAGAGGGTTAAAGCAGTAAGGATACACACCTCAGATTATTAGTCAACAGGAAGAGAAACTTCAATCATTTACTCAATCTTTAGCAACACACCAGCAGAGAGAAACAGTCATGTCAGCAAGAGACACACAGTCACGCTGGGCAAGAGACACACAATCATGCTAGCAAGAGACGCATAGTCACGTTGGGTAACGACACACAGACATGTTGAGCAGATACACACAGTCACACTAAGCAAGAGACACATTCACGCAAAGTAAGAGACACAATCATGTTGAGCAAGAATAACATAGTCACGCTGGCAAGAGACACACAGTCACTCTAGGCAGAGACACACAGTCACACTGAGCAATAGGAACAGTCACGCTAGGCAAGGACATAGTCATGCTTAGCAAGAGGAGCAGTCACGCTAGCAAGAGGAACAGTCACGCTAGCAAGAGGAACAGTCACACTAGGCAGAGGCACACAGCCACGCTGATCAAGAGGAACAATCACGCTAGCAAGAGGAACAGTCATGCTAGGCAAAGACACACAGTAACGCTGAGCAAGAGGAAGGATCAACACTGTCCTTAACACAGATCTGGAAGCCCAAAAGAATGAAACCCTAGCAACAGTAAAACAGTGCTTGACGCCAAACCCAGTTAAATCAGTACTAAGATACATCTTGTTGTATAATCACAATGAAGGATAAAACTTGCTTTTATAACTTGGAAGGAAATATAAAAGGGTCCTTCAACCCTAGCTTTTAGGGTGTTATTGTTTACCACTAAAACATAAAATACAATTAGGTGAACTTATGATAGGGTACCAATGGTCCAAAATAAAAACCTTAAGATAAAAGTCATCATACCAAAGGTACAAAATAAGGACGCTGGACCAAGTAAAAGAAAAAGAACCATAAGTCAACCAAAGGGATCACAATAAGAAGTTAAGACAACCCTCATATCCACAAGACCAAGGTGTACCATAAAGGTGGACAACCAAACCCCTTTTTACCCAAAGGACCAACAAAACCAAGAACTTTAATCTTTTCTCTCTCAAGGTATATTGTCACATGTGTTCCATATATAGATTTATCATCACAGTATAAGGAGAAGATCCAAACTGGATGATGTGATCCTCTGGTCCTCAATATTGCTATTAAGGGTTAGGTGCTAGAGGCATCATCAAGGGGTGGCCAGTCCCTTGAGAAACAACCTAGCAATAACCGATTAGGAGAGAGGACATAACACATCATCATCTTGGTCAACTTGACCAAGTTCCACCTAGTTAACTGACCAGGAATGTACCTGCAGGATCTACCTAGTCCTAGACCAAGAAGTCTTTGTCTCAACCTACAGGATCTGCTTGGACATCGTGTCCAAGAAACTGTCTCGTGCCAGACCAAAATACCCTAGAGATATATAGGGGCCCTAACCATACATTAGCGACTTTGCCATGGCATCAACCTGATTGGTCCCAGACCAAGAATCCCAGGAGACTACTAGAGGCCCTAGGGTACCTTCTAGGGTCTTACTATGCCCTAGTTAACTGACTAGGGTAATATCCTCCCTGAGAATGGGTCTCGCAGCTGCACTAATTTTAACACTCCCTCTCAGCAAGAGGGGCATTCTCAGCACATCAATAACATTTTGCACCATTACATGGTAATAACTCATCTCGATGTGTTCCAACCTGTAATCAAGTACCGAATTTTTTGAGAGCTTCAATCAGCTCTTCACCTCAGCACAAAGCATGATCCCATAGATCCACTTGGAAGTTATAGCTGACTTCCTCTCACAACTGAGAATCACTTTCCACATATCATCTTCGAAACCTATTGTTTGGCTGACTCCCCATAATGAGAGTTGATTGAATCAGTGACATGCTCTCATTGGAGCAAGTTTGAAGCTTTTCAATAGGCTTCTCAATAAGATAAAATGAAGGTTGCTTGGCCTTCTCTCCCTGCTTCTCTTAGTGAGAAGTCTTATAGACTTCCATCTTTGAGTCACTGGAGGACTGATGGAAGATCACATCTATACTTTCCTTTTCTGCAACCCCACTTTGTTGGGCACTGAAGAGCATAGTTGGCTCCCTATTGATCTCTGAACCTTGACCGAGGTATAGAGCTTTAACAACATGTCCTGAGACCTTATAGAGGTCACCTTCATGGACTCCAATCACAATGGTTGAGTTTATACTTTCACCTTTGGGCCATATCAAAGCCTATCCTTCTGAGAAGGTTAGAACCCCTCGTCTTCTAAAACTGTCACTGAAATAACATTATTCTTTAGACTAGGAACATATAAAATTTCCCCAATATTAATCAACATACCTGAATCCAATTCTAAGGTAGTTGAACCAACTCCTTTAATGTCATAGGTACTTCCATTTCCAAGTTCCACTTTCTTATGGAACTTATGGACCTCAAAGATTGCAAGGGCCTTCTTGAATCCAGTCATATGTCTGGTGGCTCCACTATCTATCCACCAGGAATCCGATAGGTTGGGGATGGTACTTGAGAGTGTTGAAGCCAAGAAATATTATTTCTCTTGATCTGGGTCCTTAGTGTCACCCCTTGACTTCTTTGGTTGAGGTTGTTCTTTTTTTGAAGCAACCGAAGCATGATGTTTCTACCTATGCCAATTCTTGTTAAGTGGTTCCTTACAATCCCTTGCATAATGACTAATCTTACCACAGTTATAACATCTAACCTTATATTTATGAAAGTACTTACCTTGAGGTTCCTTACCATTATCCTTGTGCTGGGGAATATTCTTTCCTTTCATTGCTTTGGTAGCTAGTGCATGATCCTTTTCAGGTGGAGGTCCAGATCTACTCTAGATCCTTCCTTCTTCTAAACAATCATGCCACAACCTTTCGAAGTTTGGTTGAACCTCTCTTCCTTTTACTGAGGCCAAGAATGTCTCCCAAGATGCAGGAAGACCATCGAATACTGTCTGCACGAGATCATCATCTTCTACTTTATCTCCAATGACCATGAGTTGATCTCTTATTTGAGAGATCTTAGAGAAGAAGGTAGCTACTAGCAACTGTTTCATCCTTCTCCATCTTTAGTGAACGAAGTTGCTTCTTCAAAGCCCTTCTCTGAGTAGGGCCTTTCTTTTCATAGAGATTAGCTAAAGCATCAAAGCATTCTTTGGTTGTCCTTAAGGGAGTTATTACGGGAATCAAGTTGTCTTCAACTAAGTCAAAGATAACTCTCTTTGCCTTGGCTTGCTTCTTCTTGAATGCTACTCTTCCTTCAGCTGTAGTGGGCTCTTCAATAACTCTAGTGACCAAGTCATCTAGATCGCTCAATTCTAGGATATTTAGAACGCTAGCCTTCCATGCATTGAAATTTGAGGCTCCCTCGAGTCTATCTTCTGATTTGACTGAAGGAGTAGCCATTTTCAAACTCTACTTGTCAACTTGAAGAGTTTGTCAAATGAGCTTTGTAATCAAGTTGAATATAGTGCAACCCTTACCTTAGGATCTGTGTAGTTATGTTAGCTTCAAGACAGAATTAGCTACAACCTAAGCTCTGATACTATGTTAAAGTTTAGGGTTAGATTAGGATTTAACATAAAAATATATACTTTCATGCAAAAACAGAATTATGAAACAAGGTTAGATTCAGAATAGTAGTGCTTCAATAAGTTTAAACTGCAATAAAATCAAACATAATTTTCATCTCTGTGTTAAAGTTGGTCCTTGATATGATTTTCCAAATGCCATGTATAGTAACTATATTATAAATGATAAAATAATCTACAGGAGATAACAGCAATAAAGAATCGTAACAATACTAATCTAGAATTATTTTGAATCATCCTTATACTCAAATACTTTTAGGTTTTGATCATGTCACCGAAGGGACAAGTCACTTAAATCAACAAATGGCGTACCTTGAGAGAGAGCTTAAGAGGGTTAAAGCAGTAAGGTTACAGACCTCAGATTCTTAGTCAATAGGAAGAGAAACTTAATCATTTATTCAGGCTTTAACAGCACAGTAGCAAAGAGACACAGTCATGACAGCAAGAGACACACAGTCACATTGGGCAAGAGACACACAATCATGCTAGCAAGAGACACACAGTCACGTTGGGCAGAGACACACAGTCATGTTGAGCAAAGACACACAGTCACGCTGAGCAAGAGACACACAGTGACGTTGAGCAAGAGGAACACAATTGCGCTGGCAAGAGACACACAGTCACGCTGGGCAGAGACACACAATCACGCTGAGCAAGAGGAACAGTCACGCTAGGCAAAGACACATAGTCACGCTGAGCAAGAGGAACAGTCACACTAGCAAGAGAGACACAGTCATGCCGCCAAGAGACACACAGTCACGTTGGGCAAGAGACACACAGTCATGCTAGCAAGAGACACACAATCACGTTGGGCAAGAGACACACTGTCATGCTAGCAAGAGACACACAGTCACACTGGGCAAAGACACACAATCATGCTGAGCAAGAGACACAGTCACATTGAGCTAAGACACAGTCACACTGAGCAAGAGACACATAGTCACGCTGAGCAAGAGGAACACAGTCACGTTGGCAAGAGACACACAGTCACGCTGCGCAAAGACATAGTCATGCTTAGCAAGAGGAACAGTCATGTTAGGCAGACACGTAGTCATGTTGAGCAAGAGGAACAGTCACGCTAGCAAGAGGAACAGTCACGCTAGGAAGAGACACATAGTCATGTTGTGCAAGAGGAACAGTCACGCTAGGAAGAGACACACAGTCACGCTGTGCAAGAGGAACAATCACACTAGCAAGAGGAACAGTCACGCTAGGCAGAGACACGGTCACGCTAAGCAAGAGGATGAACCACGCTAACAAGAGGATCAATCACGCTAGGTAGAGACACATAGTCACGCTGAGCAAGAGGAACAGTCACGCTAGGCAGAGACACACAGTCACGCTGAGATAGAGGAACAGTCACGCTAGGCAGAGACACATAATCACACTGAGCAAGAGGAACAATCAAACTAGCAAGAGGAACAGTCACATTAGGCAGAGACTCACAGTCACGCTGAGCAATAGGAACAGTCACGCTAGGCAGAGACACATAGTCACGCTGAGCAAGATGAACAATCACGCTAGAAAGAGGAAGAATCAACATTGTCCTTAACACAGATCTGGAAGCCCAAAAGAAGACAACGAAATCCTAGCAGCATTAAAACAGTCCTTGACGCCAAACCCAGTTAAATCAGTACTAAGATACATGACACGTCTTGTTGGATAATCACAATGAAGGATAAAACTTGCTTTTATAACCTGGAAGGAAATCTAGAAGGGTCCTTCTTCAACCCTAGCTTTTAGGGTGTTTACCAATAAAACATAAAAATTAAAATACAATTAGGTGAACTTAGGATAGGGTACCAATGGTCCAAAATAAAAACCATAAGATAAAAGACATCATACCAAAGGTACACATAATAAGGATGCTAGGACCAAGTAAAAGATAAAGGACCATGAGTCAACCAAAGGTGTCACAATAAGAAGTTAAGACAACCCTCATACCCACAAGACCAAGGTGTACCATAAAGGTGGACAAACAAACCCCGTTTTACCCAAAGGACCAACAAGACCAAGGACTTTAATCTTTTCTCTCTTAAAGTATATTGTCACATGTGTTCCATATATATTTTTATCATCACAGTATAAGGAGAAGATATAAACTGGATGATGTGATCCTCTAGTCCTCAATACTGCTCCTAAGGGTTAGGTGCTAGTGACATCATCAAGGGGTGTTCACTCCCTTGACAAACAACCTAGCAATAACCGATTAGGAGAGAGGAAATCACACGTCATCATCTTGGTCAACTTGACCAAGTTCCACCTGGTTAACTGACCAAAAATGTACCTGCAAGATCTACCAGGAATGTTAAATCTAAGTGTTACGTTGTACCTGTACCAGCTCACTTTTAGATATCTGCCCAGGGAGAGGGATCGTTTTTCTCTTCTTCAGGGCCAAGATAGGGGTGTTATTTGCACCTTTTGAGGGGTGGTTATGGACAGACCCCTTGATTCTCCCTTTAGGAGTACTATGGCATAGTGGCATTCTTGACTGCCTCATTTTAGGGCTTGTAGCCCTAAGGTTGGTGTCTCAGGCTCCTAGAGGCAGGTCACTAAGTCCCATGACTCCCTGCTTGATCTTCACACAAGTGACAACGTTACACTCAAAGGAACTTACCTCCTCTTCCAGTCACCCCAAGCACCCCTCTTGGCCTCCATTCAGCACAACGCCCTCTCTCCTTGGGCCCAAAGCACTGATGACGTCATCCTTGCTACCAAGACTTCAAGCATGATTTCAGGGGGGGAGTTGAGGATTTTTCAGCACTGTTGGGGTTAGATGGGGCATGACGTTCCCCCCTGCTCACTGCATCCTTCAGAGTGGAGCCATTTGCTCAATTTTAGCTATTTTCATCAGTTTTGGTAACCTAGAGGGAAAATGCCCCAAGTTACCCATGTCTTAGATTCTTTTATACTATTTTATGTTATATTTCCAAATGACATTGTAATGGCTTGTCGACTTGGATAATTGTAAACGTAGAGTTGTAAGGCTATATATAATCCTACTCACTCATTTGTCAAATCACAAGACAATGGGATAAAACATTATGTTACTCTTTTACCCAAATTAGGCTTTTGGAAGTGATGTGCCCCTCTTGGAGGATTGTCTTCTTTGGATTAAGGATCAAATTTGGATGCTCTCTAGGGTTTTTACTGATTTTGGCCTTCTTCTCTGCCTTCTACCAACTTTGCATGGTGGAAAGCACTCTCAAGAAGAGGTTGTCCCTTGTTTGGCCTTGGATCTCTGAATTTTCCCTAGATTAGGCTCTTGCAACGAAACTTAAAGGTTGTGATGAGGAGTCTTGGTTTAGTGTTAAGGAGAAAATCAGTCTAAGAGGGAGGTTGGTCACCTCTCCTCTAGAACAAGGGTTTGGGGTTTCATCCATTAAAACCCTTGTCTTGTCTATTTTTTATCAATTTTCTTGCATTTCATATGTAATTAGTTGCATTGTCATGGTAGATTAGGTTAATTCTTAGGTCTGCATTTTTATTCTGAAAATCCTAAAAATTCATAAAACCTAAAAATAAAATTAAAAAATATTCAAAATAAAAATTTTGCCCCTCCTACAATTTTGGCCTCCCCTCCTAAAAATTTGACCTGACATTTCATCCCTAGAAACCCTAGGGTGTCATCTTTAGCCCTGATTTTGACCATAAAATACCCTAGTGAGAAATTCTACAGACAATTGTTAAAATTAGAGTTGGGGTTTCTGTGTTTTTCACCCCAAGTGCCTAGGCAGCCTCAACCACCTTTGAGGGGTTACCCCTTATCTCCAGCAAGCTATTTCAATCCCTTTTCATCCCTTAAACCACTCCCTTTATCCTTTCTTTCTCTGTTGCAAACCCTAACCAGTCCTAAGACTACCCGTCCTAAGTCCCTAGCCTCTTCTCCTAAGCCCTAGGACTCCCATACCTTACCTTGTTCTCCCTCCTAACAACCCTTTGAGTCCCCACTCTTGAAGGAAGCATCCAGGAAGCGCTAGGAAAGCGCATTTCCTAAACGCTCCCTTATGGGAGCATTTTCTGGAAGCTCGCTTCCTTGCAAAAAAAACTCTCCCTCCTTTGTTTTCAAATTTTCTTAAAGAACAACCAAAAATTTTAGTGATGGGTGGGGAAGAACTAACCCTAGGCGCATACTAATGCTATATAAAGGAGGAAAAGCCTACTCTAGTAGCAAAAAAATTAACCTTAGTAATCATTAGTAGCATTAAATAGTTATATTAAATTCTTAAAGTAAAAGTTGTAATTCTCCTTAGCTTTCATTTTCTATCTTTTTACTTAAATTTTTAACATTACAATTAATTGTTTCAAGATGTTTGAGAGTGGTTCCAACCTCATCGAACTTCAAATGCAAAAAGTATAATTTTTTTATCCCATTCAAAATTCAATAGGCTTTACATTTTCTAGGATTTGCAATGTTTCCACTGAATTCTATCATGTATGAGGGGATGGGATTGGCATTTAATCAAACACATCAACCCCTCTATGTATCTTGATGTTTGTAGTGTTGATTGTTCAAATTGATATTGGTGGCCTCAAAACTAGTTTTTGAAGAATCCCTAGTTTATAGCCTATTTATTGGTGTACTTTGGTTCAGATATGGATTGCACTCAGTGCTATTTTGGTCATATGCACTCTTACTTGCTATATACATGAGAAACTTTGCATATTTGAGTATAATGGTTTGAATTCTGATGGATGCACATGGTTTTGTTGACATATGCATCAAAATATATAAAAACATATATTATGAAAAAACGCTCCCAAACTGGAACCTTTTGAAAATTTTGCTTTTTGCTCTAGCTTCTCGCTTCCACTTCCGCTCTCATGTAACCTTGGTTGTGCCTACCTTTCCACATAATAAAAATACTTCCCATTAATTTCAAGGATTGGCTGAAAGTGTAGCAACCCTGGCAAATTGGTCATATTCTTCGTTGCTGACCATGACAATAAATTGACTTCTAAAACGCCCAACATGTATTGTGAAATTTGTGATTAATCATGATTGTCACTTTGCATAGTATATTCATTCATCTATCTCCGAAGTTACCAGGAAACTTGGGTACGGGTACAGGGACGGGGACGGGGACGGGGACGGGGACGGGTGCACCACTTTTGAAAAAGGGTACTTGGGTACGTCAGGGGTACTGTGTATATATATATGTCATAGTCACATCATACATGCATATAGATTTCTTCATAAATTATGAATCATGATTCATAATTATAAATTCAATGATTATTTGAACAGTGAAGATTCAGTTTGAAAATTTGAAACATAAAATTTGATAAATCATAGATTCGGTAGATATCAATTAGAAGAATGGAAGTTACATAAAATTTGATAAATCATTGTACCAGGAAGCCGTAACAGAGAATCAAACTCAGACATGAAAGTACACTTGAAATCTTATTTTAAACACCTATTTGTACTGCTGTTACAGGCAATAAAAATTTGAAAATTGCCAAATATATTCCTGCGTTGATGTGAGTGTATTTCTCAATATTAAATACATATGTATATTTTTTATGTGCACATTTGGTAGTCAAATTATGTTCCATGAGTGTTGAACACAAAACCATAAATACATTCATTGTAAATCAATGTAAAATCAATCTACTAGATTTGGACAATATTCAGTGGAATTTGAACAATGTTGCAAAGTGTTTGACATAAGTCTTGAACAGACTCCATACGTAGTTAGCAAAAAATTAGTTCAGATTTGGTGGGGGGTCATTACATTTTCCCCAATGAATTGCATTTTATTGAGTCGGTCGTACCCTTGGAGTACCCAAACATGGGGTACAAAGTACCCAAACACATGGTACGGTGTACCATTTTTCCTATAAGTACCCCTTTTTTTATAGCGGAGTCTCGGGTATGTGAACCCAGTATGGGGTACGGCATGGTACGACAGGAGACGTACCCTACGAGTACCCAAGTAATTGGTACATGTACCCGGTACGAGTACGTGTACCCTACCCCCAGGTACGGGTACCCTGGTTACTTAGTCTATCTCCCTTCATTTTTCCCTTTCAATATTCCATTGTCTCATGGGCCTTGTATTAGTAAAATGTATATTCAAGAATTTTTTTTGTATTGGATATTTGCCAGCCAAAAATTTGTCCATATCACACCAAATTCAACTCAAACTTAGCAATTGTGATGTAAGGTAGATTTTTGAAGAAAGTTGTTAATGGACATCAATTTAATTTGCGGCAAACTACTTCAAGGAGAATGTTGGAAAGACGAAAATTCTTGTAGATGATACTCCTTACATGCAATAAAATTTGTTCTCCTCCTTAATAAGAAGATCCTTGTCACTTTCCCTGTTTCTCTCATGTTTCAAGCTAAGTTAACAAGCTCTTGCAAATGCAATTTTTTTCACATGATCGTAGTGAAAATCACAACCAAATTAAAAAGGAAACCAACAAGCCGATTGACATTCCACAACAAAATAAATTCAAAAGATTAACATTGACACTTAAAAAAGTGTATTATTCACAGAGGTGTCACAGAGGTGCTTTAAGTGAGAAGGGTATCTTTGTTTGGATAGTTTGTGGTTGATAATTCATTTTTTGCAATAATTAGGTATTCAAGTAACTTCAAGCCATCCAAACTAAATGACATTGGAGACTGTGAGAAGGAACAAGACAAGAAACTAAGAACATAGGTAATCAAGATAAAATAAGATAATTTTATTAATCTCCAACGAATGACCACAAAAGTAGGTCAATGGGACTAGATGGTACATCTCATATGAGTACAATGTGGGAGTGCAAAAGCAGCTCCTAGAAAGTGCCGAAACTAAGCTAAAATAAACTTAACTAAAGAAAGATACAAGCAATAGTACGGCCTCATAAAACTGTATAAAACCGTATCAAAGGTATCGGATGCAAGATACGAAGTGAGTTTGTCCGAGACTGGACAACTCAAACAACTCAAAAACCTGTCAAGAGAGAGGAAGAACACAAGGGAGAGTTGAAGATGGATCCAATGATGTCAGGATCTCCTAGGCCTAATGGTCAAGGACAAGGGGGGCAAACAGGGCACTTGCTCGCTTTCGTTGTCAGGGTTCTCTAGAGCCATCGAAATGTCTAATTGTATGACCCTGGGGGATGTAAGAGTGAGGGATAATCCTAACATTCGAGGTTGAAGGAAAGAAACGTAGGATAGACCATTGGGGACCTGACTAGGGCAGGGAGTGCCCTGCTCTAAGTCTGTCTAGTCCTGATCTCTCTATCGCTCTGAGTATGAGTGGACTTGTGTATAATTCAGCATCTCCAAACCGGTCTCAATAAAATCAATCGGTCTTCCAGAGGGGGAGATTGAGGGGAGACATGAAGTCTCACCACTCTACTATCGGAGGTACTCTAGAACTCTGCTCGCCATTTGTTGCTCTGAATTCGATGGATCAACATTAAAATAGGAGGTGATCGTCTTGGTCCTGATGTTGAAAAAAAGATAGAGGAATCCCCTTGAGTCCCTATAAAGGCAATGATATCATTCCCTAATCTCATAATACAAAAGGCACCTAAAAATAAAGTGCATCTATGTCTCCGACTCCTGTAGGTGCCACACCTAGCTGATCCTGGTGGATAGTGGTCAGTCTCCACTCAAAGTTGATGAGAACCTACTCAAAGCTGTCACAAGGGAATCCTGAGTGAGTGCATCCAATGTTTGCGCATGTATGGGGGGCGGACGATAATGCCATCCTGCAGCTCTAACAAGTGGTCAAGGTAGAAGCACGCCATCAAGTGTGCCTAACAAATTGAAAGAAATCCAAGCACCAAATACAATACCGTTGGTTTATAATATATATGCTTGACACTAAAGAAACAGAAAAGGGAATTAGCTGTTTGCGTGTGATATCCATGCATGAGATATTTACCTTATGCAAATATTTTCAAAACACTGCCAAAATATGTTCTCAATGGCGAATTGTTGGGAATTGACCACCCACTGCAGTATTGTTAGGGAATGAAAAATAAAACCAGACCAGAGACCAACAAATAACAGCAAAAACAAACTAAAACAAGCATAACCCCAAAAAAAGTCTCTTGGGAACTCACGTGAAGCAGGATGTTCGCCAATCTGGCCTTGTTTGAATAGCTGACCAAAGATCTATGACTTCAAGATCCATCTCCTTGCAGACCTGTATACAGGCTTCAGAATAACGTCGGCATGCTTCATTGGTTCGTACTAAGGGGCTAAAAATGCTTCTGCATTATCCAAAAAGTTAGAATCTTGAATAGAAAGGAAAATCAATACAGTGTTTATAAATGACTAAGGTGAACACTATACACAATAGCAAATACCTTGAATCAGTATTCAGCATATCTTCATTAACAGGTGGGCAGCTTAAAAAAATTAGCCGTGTTGATTCTGAGAGATCCTGATTTATTTTCCCCCACACTTTAGTTAGAATTTTTCAATCTGATAATCATCAAAGATTTTGCCGAATCACACCACCCAACACAAAAAGAAATCAGAATGCAGAATCCAAACCAAACAATTTTACCTGAAGATAAGTGGCTATTCTTCTCATGTTGTCAATATATTCAGGAAGAGGTACATGAGCACCTAAGCCTGATGTGTGGGGCCCCATAGAATCATTCCCACCAAAGTACACAATGATTAATGAGGGCTGTTGACTAGCATCCTGCATAAAATAATTAATTAATATAGTAAATATAAATGGATACAACATTAACACCTACATCAGCTATAGGCATACAAGAAAAAGCAGTAGATGGGTTTGTCATCTCCATTACATTCAGATTCTTTGAGGCATCCAGTATTGTCAAGTTACTGAGCAAAGAATAACATATAAAGGAAAATAAAGAAAACCTATTAATTACTTTAACACAACCATTTCCATATAACATGTGCATCCTAGATTGTACATAGTTGCAGTAATACATTAGAGAAAGATCACATAGAGAACAAAAAATAGTCGGAAACATTAACAATACAAATGACCAACTAAATTATAACCATACACAATACAAAGTACCCTTTAGAAACCATACACAACGAGCAATTGTTACACCATTAGCTGAAAACAAGAAAATGCAGATGTGCATGTTGGGGAATTAATCCTAACAGGCAATAGTTTCTCTTGTTGTTCTCCTTGTTGAGAACCTTGTTGTTCTCTTGTTGAGCACCCAATAGTTTCTCTCAACCAAAGGACAAGGAACAGAGGTAGTCACATTATATTAGATTTTACTTTTCTTGTCTCAAACACTAATTCCCTAAGCTAAAGTGAGACTTAATTCGTTAAAATTTACAGGACCACTTGCAAAACATCACAATCACTTGTCATTTTCGCATTTACTTTCCATGCATTTTCATTCAAGTTCTTTTCTTTTCCGAAGCAAGTTTTAATCCGTGACAAGCAAGTTGTGTCATTCATTTAATTGTTTCCGCTATTTACATATAGTTGATGATCTTGTTTCATTAAGCAATCAAATTCTCTTTTTCACTTGTTGTGATTCATTAGCACAATAGATAAGGCATTGGAATTGTAGGTAACTAATTATTTCATTCTTTCGTTTATTTATTTGTCAAAGTAGGTTTGACTATCATTAATTTATTTGTTGCATATTGCATGACTACTTGTCATTTGAACTTTGCATAAGTTTAATTAAATTTAACTCCAAAAAAAAATCTTTTAAAAATTTAGTAAGTAGGGTCTACCCCTTGGCTCCTTGAGCAGTTGGGGCTAAATGGAGTTGGGAATCGAGGTGACAGTGGGTCCTCGACTCATAGCTTGCACCTAAGGACACACTGAGTGGTTAGGGTACTTCTTCACGTTTGGAGATGTATATTAAGTGTGTTGCCGCCTAATTCGCACCTCGGGTCACATGGCAGAAATCTTCAAGCCACTGGGTGCGACCTTGGGGGCAAGCTCAACCCAAGTGTTGTCACCTGATACTTGGCTCCTTCGTCTAGGCCAACCCCTAGCGAAGCCAAGGGGGGTGGTCCCTATGAGAAGAAATCTAAGGTTTCTATTCTAAAACAAAAATCAAGAATCTAAGAGTTAATATGAAGTGATTTAAAATAGTACCCAAACTTTCTGCAAATAAATTATACCAATAGCTTAGACAATATATACACCATTCAATGACATTTGTAGAATTGACTTAAGCATGAAACAATAACAAAGACCAGTGCCAATGCAAATGGAGTGTTCGCGTTTATGGGGTTGCTAGTGTGGTCTAAGTGAAAGTATTGCAATGTCTCGTTGGTAAATTTTAAGATTTATTAATGCGTTGATTAAGGAGTGGGTAAATTGGTGGTCAATTTAATTAATGTGGTAATGATCTGAATTATTAAAGGGAAAAGGGATTCCAGATATATCCAAGGGGTACAAGGAATGTGTTCGTATTTGCTTAGAGGTGGCTCTCACAGCGAAATATGGGCTAAGCTAGAGTCGCAAGGGTGTGTCCAACATTACACCAAACAAGGGTGTAGCCTGACGGGGTCCTGCGGTCACCGATTAGTGGTTCCTGCTTCACTTGAAGACTTTGCCCATAACTTAGCAATATTCAAAAGCGTCAAATTTTCGTTTGTGGATAAATTTAAAAGATGAGACTAATTACTAGTCACTCAGATCCTTTCCTGATACAACAAACAGTTCAGACGAAGTTGCAGCAAAAGTAGAGCATACGAGAATAAGAGCCTTGTTAATTTTAAAAGTTTTAGAACAGATTCTATTGTTTATTAAGACCCCAAAAGTCTCTTTTAGGTTTGTAAACCCTACTCAGGAAAACAAGGGGGTTAAATTTACCAAAAAAAGTAAAAATGCAGAAAAATGATATTTTACATTAATCCTACCATGAATCTCTTTCCCCTTTCGGATAACTCAGGAATGCATGGGCTTAGTATCAGGCCTTGAAAACCTTGCCGATATCTCGCAAGAAATCGCAAAAGTCGTGACATTTGCTCCAAGCCAATTTTTCGGCGAGCAAAAGTCGCAATTTTTTAAAAAATCGCCAAGTCGCGGCTTTTTGATAAAAATCACGCTTTTTGAGGAAACCACGCAAGTCGAAGGAAAAGTCGCCCAAGCAACTAATTTGCGGCTTAAAAAAGGAAAACGCATTTTTTTTATGTCATTTGGCAAATGAGTTTGTTGGAAGTGGAGGAGAAGGGCTTGAGGAGCCCACCAACACCTTTGGAGGCTTTCAAACACCATTTAGCATCTCAACCAAGGATTTTTGTGGAGTGTTCAAGGTATGTGCATTTTATCCCATTGTTTTTCTATTTTTTCCATGGACTGTTTGAAAGATTTCTTGCATTTTTTTTTGCATATTTCTTTTACTATTTCTTTGCTATTTGTTTTTACTATTTTGCCATTGATTTCCATGCCCAAAAAAATGAAAAACAATACCAAAGTAAATGGGGGTTTTAAAATATTAGAATGGAAAATAGCATGCTTTTTTTTTAATTCTTAGCCACCCTCTTCTTCTTATCTTTCATGGCTTAAAATCTAAATTTAGAGCACTGATTTTTTAAGCTAGAATGTTGCTATTTTTTTCCAATGGAGTTTAATGCATTTTTTTTTTGTTTTCGTGCCCTAGGGTTGCATTTGAGTTGAAGCATTCCAATTGCAAAAATGCCAAAGATATTGGACCCATTTGGGCAGTATGGTGAGCCTGAGCCCGAGGATGGCATCAATAGGCAAAATTTGACTTGCAAATTATGTGGGCATTCACATGTCGGGAGGGGTTAACGGGTTGAAATACCATCTAGCCAAACTACCTAGCCATGATGTTGGCCTTTGTACTGCAGTGACCCTAGAAATCATGAGATCTGCCCATGACGCCATCCATGAAAAAATGAGAAAGAAGGATGAGATCGTTGCAAACAGAGTTGAGCTTGCAGCTTTTGGCCAAGCAAGAAGTGTAGGTGCATCTCTATCTACCACTATCGATGAGGGTAGTGGGAGGGACTCCACAGCTTCACCTCTTGGGAGGGCAGGGCTCACATCCCATTTTGTTGGACCAGGATCACAACCTTCTATCAAGTCAATTATAACGAAATCGGAAAAGGTAGAAGTGGAGAGGGTAATGGGAAGGTGTCTTTATTGGAGTCACATACCTCTCAGCATTGTTAAAAACAATCCATTTTGGCAGCTGATGTGTGATGCCATTGCAGTAGTTGGCCCAGGGTATAAAAGTGCCACCTTTGAGGAGTTGCAGGGCCCCAATCCTTCAAGCAAAAAAGATGGACATCGGTGCTAGGTTTGCAGATTTCAGGCAGTCATGGGAGAGCACTAGATGCACGGTCATGTCAGATGGGAGGACAGACGGTAAGGGTAGAAGCCTTATCAACTTGTTGGTGCATTGTCCTAGAGGTACCATGTTTGTAAAATCGGTTGATGCATCGACATATGTAAAAGATGCAGCACTTTTATGCGAGTTGATGGATGTGTTCATCCAGGATATTGGGGCGCACAATGTTGTGCAAGTTATTACAGATAATGCAGCTAATTATGTGGTTGCTGGCAGGATGCTTATGGATAGGTACCCCTCTTTGTTTTGGACTCCATGTGCCCTCTTTGTTTTGGACTCCATGCGCAGCTCATTGCATTGATTTGATGTTGGAGGATATGGGGAAAATTCCCTTTATCAAGGTGGTGATTGATCAAGCTAGGGCCATCCCAAGCTCATTTACAACCATGGTTTTGTTCTTAGTCTCATGAGGAGGCACACTAAAAACAAGGAGTTGAAGCGTCCTGCAATCACGCGTTTTGCCACCACATTTATTACTCTTTAGTCTTTGCTTCAATGTCAGTTTGAGTTGAAGCAAATGTTTGTTTGTGATGAGTGGCATGATTGTGCTTATAGCAGGAGAGAGGATGGGAAAACCATTGCCAAGTTGGTGTACACTGACGCCTTCTGGGAAGGAATGGAGGAAGTGTGCCCGGTTAGTGAACCTTTAGTGAGGGTTCTGCGACTTGTTGATGGTGATAAGCCCACAATGGGCTATTTATATGAGGCCATGGGTAGGGCCAAAGAGACCATTCAGAATTTCTATGTGGGAAAGGGCACCCCAAGGCATGACAGGCACATGTTGTTATGGGAGTTGATTGATACTCAATGGACTGGGATGCTTCATCGACCCATTCATGCAGCAGGACTCTTCCTCAACCCCGCATTTGCCTACAAATGCAATTTTGATTTTGATGGTGAGGTTTTGGAGGGGCTTCTCACTTGTATTCAGAGGATGATACCTGATTATGACACTCGCAATGCAGTCAATCACGAGATAGAGGTGTATCGAGATGGTACTGGAGTATTCAGCTTTGCTGATGTTATTTGTGACAAGACCGAATTCATGCCAGGTAAGTTATTAACTTATTAGACCGTTTTAAGTTTTCACCTTTATTTGAAAGATGAATTATGATTTATTTATATTTATTTCTTGTTTGGTGTAGCCACTTGGTGGTGAACCTATGGTGTGAGGACACCAAATTTACGGAAATTTGCCATCAAAATCCTTAGCCAAACCTGTACAGCTTCGGGATGTGAGCGGAATTGGAGTCTATTTGAAAAAATACATGCAAAGAGACACAAAAGGTTAGAAACTTAGAACTTAGAATTTGAACAAAGCAATTGCATTTAAATGTTTAATGCAATTTATGAATCTACGATCCTCTAGGATATTATAATTTATTAATTTATTACCTTCTAGACTCTAATTTTTTTTTATTACCCTCTTATAGGTTGGAGTTCACGTGTCTTAATGACTTGGTTTATGTCCATTACAACCTCTGCTTGTGGATAGCACAAATACAGAAAGAACCAAATGCAAATGCCATCTCCTTGGACAATATTGATATATTGTCTAAGTGGAGGGTGGAGATTGAGACTCCTATCATGGAGGAGTCACTTGCATGGCTAGAGGAGGGGCAAGTGGAGGAGGAGGTGGTTGGAGGCACCATGGAGGGTGATGTGCTAGCATCGCCACCACCTTCTGCACTGCTTGATACATCTAATCCTCCATCCATCACTTAGCGTCGAGTATTAGATGCAGGCTTAGGGCCTTCTACTGCTACTTCTAGTGCTAGGGTAGGCCCGACAAAAGACCCATGATATATCCCCATAAAAGGGGAAGAGGGCATTGATATTAGATAGCTAGATGCTAGTTTTCCTCAAATACATTTATATATGTGGTGTCATTTTGTATTGTTTAAACTTTATACACTTTTGAGTCCTTGATTGGACAACTATGATGTTTCAGACTTTCATTATCAACTTTGATGTATTGTTTTATATTTGGCATGACTACATGATGATGATATATATTAGTGCTTTCTTCATATTTATGTTCCAATATGTTTTTCTGATGTTATTGTTGTGTTATATTTTCTATTTTTTAATGTTTGTCGACTTTTGCCAATTTTTCCGGATTTTTTCGTCGATGTTGCCGAGAAGTTGTATTCAGGTCCCTCGTCGACTTTTTGTCGAGGCAACTTTTTCAACATTGCTTAGTATTTCTTTTCCTTAAAGCAATAAAGTAAAACGAATGACTAACCAAGAAAAGTAACACTACACTATGAACAGAAATCAAAACACAAAAAACACACCGACACAAATCCCCCAGGTGTGATGGGGACTGGGCTCTTAGGAGCCTACTCGAAACTTTTATTAAAATTATTAAAACTTTAGAGAAATGCACTTGGTCCTTATAACTTGGATCCAAAGGCTTACAACTTGATAGAAAAAAAGATTTTTTGTGATAGGGGCACTCCGTTGAGCTCTTAATGGTCCATTTTCTCGCAAAACGACCAAAGTTTCCTTGTCTTTTTTGCTAAACATGCAAAAATCAGCAAGCTATCAAATGCAAAAGATGCTTAAAGACACTTTAAGAATGTCTTTGAACAACCTCCGAAAAAGTCGTAAAAATATCTAAACTAGCTAAAAATTACTAAGTAAGGCAAGCTAGAAAGCTTGCCTTCTTAGGATCTTTGCTTGCCGCTTTAAGAGAATTTACAAGCAAATCATAAGCACTAAAATGCTAGATAAACTCTTTACAGTACCTTAAAACAGTCTAGTTTACCCAAAGCTTTAGATCTACTTTAAAGAACCTTGCAAAAAAGAAACTGCTTTCACTAGATCTAAACTTAAAATTTTAAAACTTTTATGAATGATTTAGATCTAACAAGCCACATATCTACTAATAATTTTGCAAAAGATTATAGATCTAAAATAAAAATCAAACCAATGACAACGAAAGTTTAACTTGCAGATAATAAGGGTGAAGAGAAATAGTCGTTGAATCATGGCAATGGGGTCCTCAAAGTGGGGATCAAAGCTGTTAGGGGATCATAGGTGTTACGCTGCATCTATACCCAGCGCGCCTTCAGAGCTGCCCCAGGGAGAGAGCCAATTTTTTTTACCAGGAGGGATGTTATCGAGCAATGGTTGGGCCTTTTGTTCCTTCCTTTAGGAGTAATGTGGCTTAATGGCACTGTTGAATGCCCTTTTTTGGGGTTTTTAACCCCAAGGTTGGTGTCTGAGGCTCTTAGGGGTTGATTACTAGGTCACATGGACCCATATCTTGTTTGCTTTCTATGGTGGCCTTTGCTTCAGCTACGAGACATTCGTCTCCCTTCACTGCCACTTAGGACACCCTCTTGGCCCTTCTTCTAGCTGGTGCCTTCTCTCCTTGGCCTTATATACTCAGAGAAAGATATCCTCCACGCCAGGGCTTCTTGCTGCTTTGAAGAGGGCATTAAGGGATTTTACAACATTCTTGGAGTTAGATAGGGTATAAAGCCCTCCCTCCAGCGCACTCCAGCCTTTCATTCAGAGTGATTCGCTTATTTTAGCAGATTTTGGCACCTAGGGAAAAAATATCCCAGGTAGCCTACCTTAAGCCTACATTATGGCTATTTTTTATTATTATTTTGTTTTAATTTTAGGTTGACACTTTATAATTTCAAATTGACATTTTAAAGGCATGTCGACCTGGATATTTTTGTAAAAAGTGGGAGTGAGATCATATAAAGAGATTCCCTCACTTCATTTTTAAAAACAATTCTTATGGGATAAAAACATTATGCATTTGTTCTACCCTACTAGAGCTCTTTGAAGTGAGGCGCCTCCTCTTGAGGAAGGTCTCTTTCTAGGTTTGATGATGAATTCTTGAATTATCTCGGTTTTGGCTCTTTCTCTAAAGGTGATGCTATGATTTGTTGGTAAAACACGTGCATAAGGAGGTATCCATGCTTTTTCTTGATGTCTCTTTGTTGTTGATTGACAAATGATTATGTTGATGGACTGAATGGTAGCCATTAGGGTTTGTCTTAGCAAACTCTTCGTCACTCCTTTGTCACCTTAGTGTAGAAGCGCGTCCTTTCCTAAGAGTTCTTATAGGGTTGAACCTTTGAACTTTAGGGCTAGTCTTAAACCTAGGTCAACCTTCTCTACAGGTAGGTTAATTACTCCTAAACGCCCTAGGTTAAGGTTTTGCTAGGGTTAGTTCTCCTTGTCTTCACCTCTTTTCCTTCTTCAATACCTAGTCTAGGGTTAGTTTTAGGTCTGCATTTTGCATCTAAAAAAGCTTTAAATTTTAAAAATTTCATAAAAAACAAATTTTTGGCCAATTTAGGGCCTCCAGCAATTTTTGGCTACTAAAATTCTGAGCCCTAGAATTTCGCGCCCTAAAATTCCACGCAATAAAATTCCGCACCCACCCTAAAAACTCAGCGCTAAAATTTTGGGATCTGAGACTTTTGGGCCCTAAAATCTAGGGCCTGAAATTTCGTCCCCCCATCTCCTTGACCTAAAATAGTCATAAGATTGTTTCTTCTCCGCCTCATCACCTCCCTCTTACCTTCGATTTTGGCTCTTTCTCTAAAGGTGATGTTATGATTTGTTGGTAAAACACATGCACAAAGAGGTATCCATGCTTTTTCTTGATGTGTCTTTGTTATTGAGAGATGAATTATTATGCTGATGGACTGAATGGTAGCCATTAGGGTTGTATTTGTCATGGCAAACTCTTTGTCACTCCTTTGTCGCCTTAGTGTAGAAGCACGTCCTTTTCTAGGAGTTCTTCTAGGGTTGAACCTTTGAACTTTAGGGTTAGTCTTAAATCTAGGTCAGCCTTCTCTAGAGGTAGGTTAATTACTCCCAAACGCCCTAGGTTAGGTTAAGGTTTTGCTAGGGTTAGTTATCCTTGACTTCACCTCTTGTCCTTCTTCAATACCTAGTATAGGGTTAGTTCTAGGTTAGTTTAAGGTCTGCATTTTGCATCTAAAAAAGCTTTAAAATTTATAAATTTCATAAAAATCAAATTTTTGGCCAATTTAGGGCATCCCAAAATTTTCGGCTCCTAAAATTTCTCGGCTCTAAAATTTTGCGCCCTAAGATTCTGTGCCTTAAGATTCTGCGCCCTCCCTAAAAACTCGACCCTAAAATTTTGGGATCCAAGATTTTTGGGCCCTAAAATCTCGAGCCTGAAATTTCGGCCCCCCATCTCTTTGATCTAAAACAGTGATAAGATTGTTTCTTCTCCGCCTCATACACCTCCCTCTTACCCTCGGTCATCCATCCTTTGGAGTAGCCCCCCCTCTTTGGATCCTTCTTTTCATCCTCCAAGTCTACCTTTGTGATTTCGATTTGTCCAAAACAGCCCTTGTTGTTGTCGCTGCCTCTTGTCTACCCATTCACGGGCCTTCTCCAAGCCCTTTCTCCCCTCTAGGGCTGCCCTTGAAGTAGCAGCCCTCCCTATATTATTCAACACTTTCCCTTGTATCAGTCCTCTTTCCATGCATATTGTGGGTAAGGACTAAGGAGTTAGTGGATTGTTTTGCACCTTTTTATCAAGTTGCATGTGCATTCTGTGTGTGACATTGCCAACACTCTGAAACACTTTTATACTGCTACTAATATTCTATATCATATTTGATTTAAATACATAGTCATGTATAATGTTGCTTACACGAAGTTTGGAATAATTGCTTGGACAAATGATGCATAGCTATTGCTGATATATTGTTGGGTTTACACCATACTGCTTGCATACTATTTGTATACTGCTGCACATATAATGTCTGAAATTGAAACATAAACACTGCCTCAATAGTATAGCTACTGCTATTATAAATACTTGCATTCATAACCCTATTGCGGTACAAGCGTGCTTTAGATTGTTTGATAAATCACTTTTACTAATATTTGCATTGCACTCGTTACTTGCACATTGGAAGTAATTGGATAATTATTGGCTTACCCATGGATGAATGTATTCACAATATAAATATCATCTTTTTTACTCCATTAGGCACTGGTCACTAACTTCACACGTTTGCAAGATATTTTGTGTCTAAGTGTCTTTTGCAGAGCTACATAGGTCTCTCCCCTAGGAGGTTTGGACTTCCAAAGAAATTCGGAGAAGTGAGGATGTCAAATCGCTGAACACAATCTCTAAGCTAGATATCCTGCGATCTCATAACACTTGCACAACAAAGAATTAAATGCAACCTGGTGTAAACTACAATAGAAACTTCAAAAAACATGCAATTCTCATCAAATAAACATGTCCATCTTAAAGTCTCAAATGCAACTTAACATAAAAGTAATGGATGAAATAATCACACTACTTTGCCTTACTAAGAAATACTTCTCCTTCAAAATCCAGATTAATAGCCAAACATTTATAGTGCAAGCATGTAAACAACACAGTTATACCTCATAAGATCATAATCACATTATCATCCACACACAAAAGATCCACACATCAATTTGTCTCCAAAGCCTTTATTCATTCAATAAAAAAAACTTCACAATGGTTACAATACAATTTAGCAGTGATTCCACCTTATGCATTACAATGGTGATCTAGCTTCATTATATAGAAAACCCAAGATGGGGTGGCGCATCCATGAGAGGGAGCTCAAGTCGAGCTCATGAGTGAACTGTGGATCTTGATTGAAGAGATCACAAGGAGAGGGAGCCACCTCTCCTAAGAGAGAGGCGCCATCACCTACCAAGCCAACAATCCACACGACTGGATGCCATATAAGGAAAGCGTCAAACATAAGAGAAAAGGCACATCTCCTAACTCCATGAAGTCGACGCCTCTTCACATCACTCCCAATCACATCGTTTTGGCTCCTAATGGAGTCGCATCGATCTCTAGTGGACTTGCCTTTAACTTGAGTTGACTCTCCAACAAGTTTGTACTCTTGCCACATAAACCAAGAGCGTGAGCTTCATGGAGGTGGCGCACATCTTAACTTGTGAAGATTTGCTAGCCTCCAAATGATCTCCACTTTCAACGCTTTTCTCATAGGATGAGGTCACCCACTAATGGAGACATGATTTCCACCTCACCAAACATGTTTAAAACATATTTCCTTTGACTTCTTCAATTTGTCGCCTCGTTAGCATTAAATTGACATTTTGATGCCCCCTTCGCAAAAAATGGCTCTAAGTGACAAGTTAATCACCTGAAGCATATGAAAAGTGGGTCTCGTGGTAAAGGGCATGCTCTCAGTGTGAAAACAAACATGCCCATGCCAAATTTTGCCTCTAGAGTCTAGACCATACTTTTATGCCCTTTACAAATTTTTAATTAAACCATTAAAAAATGGCCTAAGATTGCGTGAAAAACAAAATTCTTGGAAATTTAAAAAACACTAGAGGAACCTAGCACATGTCCATATGACTCAATAACAATGTCTAGCATGTTCATATACATTTACACGTGAACTTTAATAGCCTCCTAGGGTTTAACCACCAAGACAACCATTCCAACTTTAGAGCAAGCGAAAAAATTGAAAATTATACATCGCTTGTTCAGCATTGCATAATTAACAAGGGAAAAAACACCTTGGAATAATCGGCTTGATAACCAAGTCCTAGGAAGCCAAGTTCTTTACAAGAAAAAAAAACTATGCTAGCACATTTTTTACAATCCCCCCGCAGGGTATGAACATGTGGGAAAAAAGTGAAAAAGGGGCCTTGGAAGGCCTTAATGGACTTCTAAACTCTACATTTGAATAAGTATTTATTCATCTTTGGCGCCTCGCTTGAAAGTCCAATTGAGTGCAACTCAGGTGGTAACAAGGTGGCAACACATTCCTTGTAAATCAATACAATATTAGTCTACCAGATTTGGACAATATACAGTGGAATTTGAACAGTGTTGCAAAGTGTTTGACTTAAGTCTTAAACCAAACTCCATACATAGTGAGCAAAAATTTAGTTTAGATTTGGTTGGGGGTCATTACATTTTCCCCAACGGATTTGCATTTTGTTGTGTTGGTCGTACCCTTAAAGCAACCAAACACAGGGTACAACCTATAAGTACCCCTTTTTTTATAACAATGTCTCGAGTACATGGAGCCAATACAGGGTACAGAAGGGTACGGCGGGAAATGTAGCTTACGAGTACCCAAGTACCCAATACATGTACCCGGTACGAGTACACGTACCCTACCCCGGGTAAAGGTACCCATGCTACACAGCCAATAAATGACCACAAAGTAGGTCAATGGGACTGTCTAGTACCATGATGTCAATACAAAGTGGGAGCGTTGCGGTTGCTCCTATAAAAAGCAAGTAAGACTCTAACCTAAAAAACAAAAAGAGCTAACTCCAAAGATGGAGAGCCAATCCATAAGAGAAATGTACATAGAGAGCCAATCCAGAAGAAAAATGTACAAGGTAAGTGGATCTGGAATCTGTAATACAAAAATGGTGAATATGTCATGGTGCACTAAAAGCATCTCTCCTAACATCTAAAGCCAAATGAAGGAATCTCAAAATAGTACTCCAGAATGGAAGAGCTATAATGGGTAGTGTGCAATTGCATGGAATGGGGAGCCTACTGCTGTGATCTAGATTAAGTTGTTCGGTGGTTGGGATGGGGCCAAGACTGGCCATGTCGCTAGTGTCGGGCTAAGTGGAGGTGGTCCTCCGTGTCCTAACTGATATGTGGTCAGAAGAAGTACCTCCATTTGTTTGTCTCTTGGTGCCCCTAGAGGAAGGGAGCAGCAACAAGAAGGAAGTGATTCATTGAGCAGAGGTTAGTCCCAACTGCGAAGGTCATTGAAGGATGAAGGAGTAAATTTGGAGGGCCTCCTACAAGTATAATGCCAAACAATACTGATCAGGATATTTGAAGAAACTAGTCAAAGTCTGAAGCTCTGTGAGAAGAACGTCCCTAAAAAAACAAAGGATCCGTTCACGAATCTCGTAGTAGATGGGGCAGCGAAAGATGAAGTGCTCCTCGGTCTCAACCTCTTGAGGTGACATACCTGGCAGATCCTGTCTGATCAATTGCAAAGATACGCTTAGTGATTTGTTTATCCTCATGGCTGATAAGAGGCAAACAAGAGTGTTCCGCATGGGTTATTGCTGACTCCTGAGATGTATTGGTTACAGGTTTTGCTGGTTCAGGTAAAGTCTTAACTCCTAACTGTGCACGACAGTATAGTTTATCTCCATCCACAAAAACATGTGTCAAAACAATTTCTTGACAGAACTTGACAACATCTGCTCTAAAATAACTTCTTCCAAGCTTCTAATTCCTTAATTATTTCACTGGCCACTTTTGCATTTTTAATGAAATATTTCAACTTTGAAGTTAGGATTTCCATTGTCCTTGGAATGTCTCCCATATGAGTTGTCTCTGATTATTGGTGACACTGTTTCTGGTGAATTGTCCTTGAAAAAAAAAATCATTTATGATATTCCTGTGAGATTCTAAGGATTAGCACTCTTGTTTCAAGGACCATCTTTAGATTCTGTACTAGCTCAGGTGTAATAAATCATTTATATGAAGTTGGGAGAAGGACACTACGTTGGAATGATGATGTTTAAAAAGGACTCAGCAGCCCTAAAATCTTCCTTGTCTTCATCGCCAGGGCAAATTTTTTCAATAATCAACACAAATATTCTTCACACAGCATTCACCATTTTGTGAGGTTTTGGTAAGAAAACATGTGAGCTCTCTATTTCCCTCAGAGTTCTTCATAAATTCCTTACATCTAATCTTTCTGTGCACACCTGTAAAAAGAGGTTATCATTGTTTGGGAGTGCCTACCCTCATGGCATATGTTTGTTTAGACCTGGCCAAATCATCATGCTACTGATGTGAAACTAGAATATGCTTGATGTAAACTGATAACTCATTGGAGTGAGTTCATTGCAACATAATCTAGCGTAGTAGACAACGCAGAATCCAGCCAAGTTGTTTGCTCCCCTTGAATGGTCTTCCAACATCAAATCTGGAGAATACCGAAATTAAAAATTGGACAGATCTGGCATTTAACAGTATCCAAACTGCTAAGCTCGATGAACTAGAAACAAATCTGTAACATGAAAGAGGCTCTGCAGAAATGTCCATTAAAGTAGGACCATGATGATTTCGGTAATAGTATCTGTACAGTCAATGTAGTCCCTAATGCAAGTGGAATTTTGTCACAGAAGTATAAGTAATGGAGCCATTATCAAGTTTAACATCCAAATACTTATGTTATCTTGTCACAGATGACCCACAACCATTGGGCGGGGGGGATGAAGAAGACTAAAAGTGAGGAGTCCAATGTGACAGCCTCAACTCCACCTTCTACACAGAGTCAGACACTCACCAATGGGCATCTATATCCATCTACAGGCCTTCTCCTATGAGTTACCTTTGCTTGTGAAAGGGGTAGAGGGAATCAACAGCAAGCTGCTAGATAAATCATTGTAGATGACTCATGCTGATGAGATACATTATTATATATTTGATGTAATTTTTTATTTATTAGTCTTGAATGGACACCCATCAGGATTCAGTGTCCACTTTGATGTATCATTGTGATTTGGCATCCACAACATCATATATATATCGGTGTTTTTTCCATATTTTCTGCCAATGTGCTAATTTGATGCTGATGTTGGTTTATCTTTTTTTTAAATTGAAAAAAATGAATTTATTTTGTATGTTTAATGCTTGTCATAATTTGTCAAAATTTTCACTGATTTTTCTAATGTCACAATGTCTGCGACTCTGCACCCTCAGCAATTATTTTCTGATGCCAATTTTTTCAACAATGCTTGGGACCAAGGATCCTAGCTAGAAATTTTGTTTCTTCAAGTGCTTTTCATTCCAGTATTCCCTTCATCCGGGCAACCTCCGTCTCTCATTGTGTCATTGAACATTTCTATAGTCTCTCTTCAACACACTCTATGTCTACGAATCGATTTTAGGCAGCTACCTAGAGGCTTCGAATCAATTACTTGACTGGAAAGGCTACCTCTTGATTGCATACTAACTAGAAAGGCAAATGATCAGCTGCTCCCTTATAACAACATGATCATTGGTTCTGAAGTGTAGCAGAAAGCACATCACATATATGATGGAGATCATGCAACGAGAAAAAGATTAAGGAAACAAAATATAATAAAAATTGTAACAAACAAGAATGTTAAGAATAAATTTGATGTTACCCTGTGATTAATCAAATGACCAGCTTAAAATCAGTTAGGTTACACACAGTGTTATATTCAAGGGTTTTGGAGAGTACATAAAAGAGGCCAAAGGGGAGTAGCATGTGAAATAGATTGCTTCTTCAGTAAACAGGCACCAAATAGCATAAACACAAATCAGTTTGTTTATTTGATTAGCCTTCTAAAGAAAGATATGTAGTCCACTTAAAAACTGCAAGTGCAAAGATGCAAAATGTATTTTGATGCCACTACAATGATCTTTCTGATAGAAAATACAAAGATTTTACTAGAATCCACTTTAGTACAGCCACTTTCCAAGTGCAATCCTCACAATGACAGATGGGCACCATTGGAATGCAAATAAGCACCTTTCTGCAAAAACTAATTAAAATACTATCATAATTCAAAAAGATCAAATGTGAAAGACAGATTCGACTTCTCGTAGTAATAAAAGAAAATTGGGGAATCAAACAATAAAATCCTTAAGACCAATCATACAGCCTACTAGTATTTTCACTCTTTTAATCCTGATATTGAGGAAATTAGAAATGGGAAAGCTGAATTTCCTCTAATGAATTCATACCTTGGGAAATATTTTATCCATCACTTGTAGTGCCCGCCTGGAGTTCCATGAAGCATACCCTCGTACCAGAATATCTGCCTATGACATTATAAGCAAACAGCTGTGTAAGCTCAGGCTATTAGCCTTCAGACGGTTAGCTGTGAATCAGGTTTCTTGATTTATTACCTTCTCTCATGTTCGATAAGAGGTAAATACTACTGGACTTTGAAGCAACATTAGGTAAGCAAATGAAAGGTTTCTGTACAATTAAGATGTCCTCATCAATTAGAAAGCTAGAACTTTAACACATTCTGTTGTATATAGTTTTGAGCTTTGCGTAGAGAACTTGACAACTTTTTATGGCCACATGACCTCCAAAAAATGAAAACATTGGGACTTTTGGATGTGGGCATCAGTATCCTACAATAAATCGATTCTATCTTCCTCATGCTGGCAAGAAAGAAGATGATTTTAGCTGAGAAGGCACAAGGAATTGAGAGAAGAGATACAATGTGCTCCAAAATACATTGATTTTCAAAATTCACAAGTCCTTTTGATACATCTGACTGAGGGCTAATAACAGGGGTGGCTACTGAGAACTCTGTAACTGGACTATGGATATGCATATGGATAAGAAATTGGATTTTATGGATATGCATCCAAAACCAGTTCTGTGTCAATAAGATCAACTGGTACTGTTTACGCCTTGGCTATATATTTCCGTATTTCCCGCCCCTCCCGTCCTTGGTTGCTTTCCCCTTATTTTTAAATTTTACCCCTGTTGCTGAATCAACTTCTTTTGGTTATAAATGATCTGCTCCAACCTTTGCTTCTGTTTCCTATGTTTTGACTTCTTCCTGATACTAGAGTCTAGGTCCCAGCTATTCAGTCATAAAAAGCCTACATCCTACACTCATGATCGGTCCCACTCAAGTCATTGATAGAATGCATAACAATTCATTGTCATTCATAGTGCTCTGTTCTTAAGGACCTATTGCCCAAATCATATGAGCTTACTTGGTCTCCATTTTACATGTCTCACCAATAGCTTTTTATGTATTTCAGGTATGGATGGGTTGGCACAACTACCAAACTGTCAACACTATTAGTATTTAAGCTTACTGGACCCATGGGATGGGGTCAACTGCAGTTTCTACTTCCTGTCCTCAATTTAGGTGGCTTTCCAACATGATCATAATCATTGTTATTCATGAAGAAGTGTTCCTAGTTCCTACTTCTGAGTGCCTTCAAGATGATGCTTAATTGGGGCTGGTATTTTTACTTACTATGGGTGTGTTTTCGACAAGCTTTTTAGCCTATAGATGCATTTTTTTACAGGTGAATTAGTGAGATATAAGCAGTCCAGCACTTCGCTTTCTTTCTCTTGACGAAGGGCCAAAGGGAGCAATATGAAGCTACTTGCTCTCTTTATGGTTTTGATGCTGGTGAGTCTGGTTGCTATGAATTGATTCGAAATGAGGCATTGATGAAAGTACTTGGTTATTTATTAAAAGATAAAATGCAATCATGTCAAAAACTGTTTTTATCCAAACCTATTGATTTCTGAGGCCACATGACAAACCCCAATGACATAATGAATCTTATTACAATTCCCTGTCAGCATAAAACAGGTAAATCTCTTAACTTCCCTTCCTGTAAGACAGACCTTAGGCAACCATATTATGGTTTGAGCTTCCCTTGTCCATATATCATACAAAGAAAGACTATACAAATAAACATTGTGGAGAAAATATCCTTCACAGTCAATACTAAACAATTATGAACAATAAAAGGTCTTGTGTCAGCAATATATAACATGGAAATGAGCACTCTTTGTCACCAATACCAAAAATATTAATGGCTTTTACATCAAGCAAATAATACTATAATGGTCTTCCACAGTTCCTGACTTCATGCGTTGCACAAGAAGCACCGAGATTGTTTCACAAACCTTTAGCTTTGACCTCGAACATGACTAACAGCCCTAGTTGAATGAGGATGACACGACACTGTTTAGCGTTGAGAGTCTTGCACTAGTAGGTAGCCTGCTAGACTTCTCTGATGCAGTCTCTAACTATTTTGTTGGTATTGATGTTATAATCAGAGCTGGTGTTAATACCGTCTTAATTTCTTTCATATCTATTGATATTCTTCAAAGACAAGTATCTTATCCTTTGTCATATCTAACTAAATATGATTATTTTCTCCTGTAGTCTCATAAAGACATCACACATCAATCCATACTAAGAATTTTTAATGTTTGTTGTTGGGCTTCCCCACATTGTAATGGGATATCCTTCCTTGATAACTCATGCAGGGGGAAACCACATTTGGTGAAGTTCTAAAAAAGCCTTTGATAATCCCACATTTGTCCCAAAAAGTCTCTAATGCCATGGGGATAAAAAATGGAAGTATTTGACAAAAGTGACTTTAGGATCTCAATAACATAAGTATTTGACAAAAGTGACTTGGGGATCACCACAGATATGTTTGCTCAAAAAAATCCACACTCAGTCCATTTACACTTAACTCCAAAAACTGAGGGGTGATTGAGGTAGAATTATAGAAAAACCCTACATGTAATCATTAAGTAAACCATTCAACACTAGGACATCCTCTCTCTCCTAATAGTACTCTCCTCTTTGTCATTCCCTCTCTCTCTCTCTTTCTCTCTCTCTGATGTCCTCTGTCTCCTAGTCCTCTATCTCTTGCAAGTTATACTCGTTGGAAAAGCAGTCAATCACTTATCGGTGTTCTGTAAATTTTCCAAAGGTCTCGGTCTCCACTCGCTTTGGAAATCTAGATCTCAACCCGACCACAAATCTCACTAATCCCAGATAAAATACTGATAATGTAAATCAATCCCAGATAACATAAGCATCTATCAAAGATCATAATAAGCAACACATGAAATCTACTACAACTTATAACACAATTTGCAATCACACACTTAAGACTCAGATTTTTACCCTGGAAATCCCAATGGGGAAAACCAACATCTGTGGGGCTTTCTTCTTTCTCGAGCCCAGAGCAAATAGTATAGAAGAAAGTACAATCAGAGTTGAGAGAAACAATAGAGAACCTGACAGGCCAAAGCCCTAGATCTACAAGTAGCTGCAACTACTGCTCTTGGGAAATGCGCCCCCAGCTGTCGCCCTCACACTGGAACTCTGAATTCTGTAACTGCCAATCTCTGAAGCCATACACTATGTCGAACCTCTGAAAGGTTGCTCCCTCTACCCTTTTGCACTGCTCTTCTCTGCCCAAATGAAGATTTGTGCCCTCAATCACTGAATGACGCCCCCAGCAATACAGTTGCACCCTCTCTGCTCAAAGGAACGTCCCAATTGTTTCTACCTCAATCCTCCTCTAACTAAGGTCTGAAAAAACCTTCCTCAATCACAAATGGGGGATTCTCTCCTCCTCTTTGGCCCCTCTTAGACTGAATGCGTGAGCAGCATCTCCAACACGTGAGGAGTAGCTAGGAATATGCCCTACTGCTGCTGCAACACGTCCTAGTTGTTTTTGCCTCCCAAACTCTGAAGAAATCCCGTGAGATTATCTCACGCACAGATGAAATGAAATGCTTCCTCTGTCTCGGATGGATGTGTCAAATCTATCTCAAATCTGAGCTTCACTCCTCAAGAAGTGTGCCTCCCACTCTTAGGAATGTGCCCTTCTCTTCCTACAATACAAATTGACCTTTGTGTGTGGTTGAACTCACTGTACACCAAAAAGCTCCGTAACAGTTACCCTTTGACTGCCTTTTATAAGTCACTAAGAAATTAGGTCACCAAACCACGTGGAGGTTACTACTGACTTCCCTTCAGGTCTTGGCACAACCTCCAAGGCATCATTCTTCATGATGGAAGCATACTCTTCCACCATGGCATCTCTCCATGCCTGCTCACCTGCTTCCTGCTCATAAGAAGATAGCTTGGACTCACTAATACTACTCACCATGGCTAAATAGCTACAGAATCTCTCTAGCACCTTACTCTCTCTAGAATCCCTCTTGGTAGTTCCCACAGTCTAGGCTTCCTTCAATGTTTCTTGAAGCCACTTGGACTTCCTCTTTCCTAAAGTAACCTCTTGTGGAGAGTGTTATCGACGAGGTTGCATATAGTTGGACTTTCAAGTGAGCCACAAAGGATGAACAAATACTTGTTCAAAATTCAGAGTTGAGAAGTCCATTCAGGCCTTCCAAGGCACTTTTTTCACTCTTTTACCACATGTTCATACCCTGCGGGGAGATTGTAAAAATGTGCTAGCATGGGTTTTTTGTAAAGAACTTGGCTTCCGTGGACTTAAAACATCAAACCAGATATTCCAAGGTGTTTTTTCCTTGTTAATTATATGTTGTTGAATAAACGACTTATAATTTTCGAGTTTTTCACCTACTCCTCCAAAAAGCTAGAATGGTCGTCTTGGTGGTTAAACATTGGGAGATTATTGAATTTCACGTGTCAATGTATATGAATATGCTAGACATTAACATTGAGTCATATGGACATGTGCAAGGTCTCCCTAGGTTTTATTTCAAGTTTTGAGAAAAATAATTTTCCCGTAAACTTTGGGAAAATTGTAAGTGTAATAAAAGTGTGGTTAGGAATCGGATTTTATCATGGGGGTTCTCATTTTCTAACTCAAAGCACCCGTTTTACCCTTAGACCCACTTTTCCTAAGTTTTAAGTGATAAATTTATCACTTAAGTCAAAAATCTCCAAAAAATCAATAAAGTCAATTAAAAAATAGAAAGAAAAAAAAATGGAGAGAAAATCCCATATTCCTAAATCAATGGATTCTTGTCCTATTTGATTGAGATCAATTGCATTGACTTCCTTTGATGAAGGCGAGTTGGTTCCTTGATGAAGGCATCACATTAGAGGTAGGTAGGAGAGATGGCTACTCCATATGAACTAGAGAATGCACCCCTCTCGCATCCACACACCTTGGCTATGTGGCATCTCATGGATGCATGTGTTGGCTTGGTAGGTGGAGGCACCTCTCTTTTAGGAGAGGTGACGCCTTCTCCTTGGGATTCACTCAAGACTCCTCCCTCAATCATCTCCACAACTCAACCTCTACTTCCAATGAAGGATGCACCCCCCCTATGCTCCAATTTATATATAAACAGGCTCACTCCTCTTCTTAGATATCGAAGGATTGAAGCTCTGCCATTTTGCTATTGTAATTGTGTTTATCTTTTAATGAATAAGAGTTGTGGAGGCTACGTGGGTCTATCATATTGGTTGTGTGGATGTTATTTGTCTTAGTGCGTCATTGAGGTAATTGTAGCTTAGCTAAATTTGTCCATTTTTTGCTTGTCTATGCACTGCCTTAAGGGTGATTGTTGCTAATCCATAGGAATGAAAAGTTGAATGAATACTTTCTAGCTCTTTCATTTATGTGTTTATGCTTGAAGACTAAAGGATTTTTCATTTTGAGTTTGTTTACTTGCATGATCTCCTAATCTTGAGTGTAGGCCTTACAAATTTGACAAGCTTCTTTGTGGCAAGTTTATGCGAAGGTTTCAAGTGCTTCATTCTGGAAAGAAGGAGATTCTAGTTTGACTTCTTCTTCATTCTTGATATCTACAAAGAAAGACAAAGTCCATCTTTGATCCACTCATAACAGTTTCCTGGTTCAAGATTCAAGAAGTCTTGGTTACTTCACCTTCTCCAAAATCATTTTTTCTACTTCCTTCTTGTTACCATCAAATGTGAATGTAGATCTAGTTTTGCTAAAAAGAACTAATGGTTTCTTACATCTCATCTTCAAGTTTATATCTCAAGTTTGTTCTAGGTTTCATTTATAGAAAGTAGATATAGCTTTAGATGATCTCAATTTTTGCAATCATCTTAAAGGTAGATCTTAAGTTTGCATGAAAGGAGTGTTTTCTTTAAGATCATTAAAGTTTTAATCAAGCATCTAGAACATCATATTGGCTGCTCAAAAGCAAGCCAACATCCCAAGGAAAGCTTGCTTTCCTTGATTATTTTTCTCAACACTTAACTTAGATTTATTTTTGAAGGTTGTTCAAAGACTTGCTTAAAGTGTCCTTGAGCATCTTCTACATTTGATAGCCTGTTGATTTTTGCAGGTTTAACAAAAAAGAGAAGGAGGTGCTGGAAAAATTTCGAGAAATTGAACCAATAGAAGACCCAACGAAGCTCCCTTCTTCACAAAAATATTTTTTCGATAAATTTGTAAGCCTTTGGATCCAAATTATAAGGACCAAAGTGCACTTCTTCCAAATTCTAAAATATTAATAAACATTTGAGCAAGCTCATAAGAACCCACTCCTCATCCCCCCTCGGGGGATCCGTGTTAGTGTCCTTTTTCATGATTTTGAATTATTTAGTTAGTTTAGTTTTCATTTATTGTTTAGTTGTTTATTTTGTTTTATTTCCTCAAAGAAAAAGAAATACTTACCCCACGCTTTCCCGAGTATCCCGAAAGGGGAAAAGACATTCATGGTAAGACTAATTAGAAAACCTTTTTCCTTTGTCATTTCTTTAGGCTTTTAAAATTAACCCGGTTGTGCTCTCCCGAGTATCCCGAAAGGGGTAGAGAGATTCTCAGTCGTGAGTAGCCAAGTTATTAAACATCACATTCAGGCTTTAATAAAATTGACAAAGGCTCCTTCCCGTATGCTCTGTACCGTTGCAGCTTGTCTGATCAATTGGTTGTACCAAAAAGGAATACAAATGACTAGAGTAATAGGAAATCCACATAACCCTATTCTTGAGAAATCAAGAGCTCGCAAAGGGTGATTACCACAAAGTCAAGGGACTACTCCAAGCAGGTTATGCTTCGCCCCGTTGGACACTTGGTAAAGTCGCTTTAGAGCTCATTTCAAGAGAGCTTTCCTTATTGGGCCAAACTAAAAATTAACCCACTCTCTTAATCACTCATTTAATAATCTAAAATTTACCAACCAAGACAGTGCAATACTTTTATTGAGACTACACTAGCAGCCCTCATACACAAGCATTCTTTTTATTGGCACTAGTCTACTTTATTTTTATGCATAAATAAATTTTGCAAGTATCTTAAATAGTTTGTACATTTTCTAAGTTGCTAAAGTAATCTATTTGCAATGATTGGTGGGCAATATTTTAATTCATTTCATCTTAACTCCTAGAATAGTTGTTTTTAATTCTGAGGATGCCATGCTCATTGTGGTCAGGCAATAACTCAGTCAGTTGTCCAACAATATATTTAACAATTCCAATCATCTCCCCTTCGAGTTAGAAGTAAAAGATCTTGAAGGGACTCTCAGAATCAAGATTATTTCTAGTTTATCTCCTAGTCTCATGAAATAAATAGAGCTCTTCCATGTTACATCCTTAAAACATACTTTTCAACTTGCCTTAAAGCAAAAATACACAATCCCACTCAATGGTTTTCATAGTCCTCTCGGTGAAACAGTTTGTTATCTCCCAAATAAAATAAATTTATTTTTAATAGTATGAAGAATTTAAATGATGCAATTAAGGATATGAAGATCACTAACAGTTTTGAAGACCTCTATTTTTTATGCAAATTTCACAAAGTTGTGGTTTCGGTGGCTTGGGCGAGGATCAAAACATCTCATTAGC
>LPNX010970315.1:996176-1048148 GCA_001517045.1 Pseudotsuga menziesii
TCTGATCGCCAACATTGCGAAGTCTTTGTTCACTATGGCGCCGCCACTGCGGGGAATACAGTGACTAGAAGTTCCGCAACTACGGAAAATATAATGATTAAAGGCAGCCGATAAATCAAAGTCACCGCCAATCGAAGGGAATGGAAACTTCGGCGTCGAAACTTGAAAGAACTAACGATCGACAGGATAGTCCCCTAAGGAGCCGAAACTGCGGAAGACAAACAGACAAGGCTTCCGCGACCAAAGGAAAACTGCGGCGATCGGAGGTTCAAGGGACTAACGATCGGCGAGCTAGTCTACTAAAGAGCCGCAACAGCGGAAATCTAAGTGACTACGGCTTCCGATCGATGACAAGAAACTTTCCGATAGCACGACGATAGATGAACACATCGGAGATCGGAGGGGCTAAAGACTAACCGACGGCGAAATAGTTCATTGCAGAGCCGCAATGTCGGAAAGGCTAAAGACTACAGAGCGGCGAGGTAAAGCTGAAAGGTGCCGAAATGTCGGTGATATGAAAAAGTAAAATGCCACCAAAGTCAAGTAACAGAAGTCGGAAATTGAAAAGACTAAACTGTCGGCCAAATAGTTCATTGCGGAGCCGCAACGGCGAAAGAGAAACTTACTACAGGTTCCGAAACAATACAGACTCATCGGCGTCGGAACTTTAAAAGACTAACGATCAGCGAGCTAGTTCCCTAGGGAGCCGCAACGGCGGGAAGCAAACTGACTACGGCTTCTGATCGATGACAAGAAACATTCCGATAGCGCGAAAATAGATGAACACATCGACGGTCGGAGGGTCTAAAGACTAATTGTCGGAGAGTTTAGAACCAAGCAGCTCCACGGCGGTCGAAAGAACTACAGACTAGAGTTTAGAACCAAGCAGCTCCGTGGCGATCGGCAGAACTATAGACTAGTTGTCGACACAATAGTCCATTAAGGAGCCACAAGTGCGGCAAACATTCAGACTTGGGGCGCCGATGGCGCAGAAGACAAAGCTTCCGATCAGCGACAATGGCGGTAAGTCGCGAAACTGCGGCAGCAATCAGGCTTGGAGCGTCAATGTGATAAAGGAAACAGCGTCTGATCGGTGATTGCAGCAACAAAGAAAAAGTGTCGAGCGGATTGAACAGGACTGGACACTTCAGATAAACGTCGATACACTGGTTGTTGGCAGCAATTCCACAACGAACCAGCAGTGGTGGTTATCAGCTATTACTTCAGTCATTAAAAAGACCGCTCAGTAAACTAGATCTTCACGGTAGATAAACAAACAGTTAGCAAGGGTTTGAAGCCCTAATATGGAAAAACTATTACTTTCAATTATTTTGGTGTAAACAGATCGGTTTTTCAGGATCTGTAACTTTTGTAAAAGGCTATAAAGCCCATGATTATTTCATTAATAAGGGTTTGACTCTGGGGATTTATGAGCTTGTTCCATTATCAAGCGTCTCATCTGGTTTATTCTAAGTATAAGCTCTTTTGTTGTAATTTGTTCAGCCATCTCTTTCTTTACTGTGTTTATTGCCTGAATGTGCATTTAGGTAATTTTCAGATTTATTAAAGGGCCGATAGCTGTCATCCTATTGGTTATTTAGTGATATTTGATTTATAAACACCATCCTCAGCAGGATTTAGCCATTTATATGCATGTGTTATGTGTGTGAGTCTGCCAGCCTGGTGAGTTCTCCATCCCTGCACCTTTTTGTCAAACTACTGAACAAGTTGTAACTAAAAGCCTTGTGATTGAGTGAGCTTCATGCATGTCTTGAGAGTGAGAGGTTATATAGGTTATCCGGCTTGATCCAATTCAGAAAAAACCCAAAAAATAGTTTAAGTTACCAGGCATCCTCGAGCTACAACCTAGAGGAGTTTCCTGGAGTGATAACACAGTTCCATAGCTTATTCTTCCGTTCTCCCTCGACCACTAAGACCTTGTCCAACAACAATGGCCATAATGTTATTTGAATCGACCTCTTCCAACCTAAACTACTCCCCCATCCATGCACCAATTTGGCAAAAACTGAAAAATAAAATCAAAAATTAATTCCCCCCACCCCAAAAGCCTAAGTAATTGTTAGGAGGGAGACTTCCACAGCCAATAACCATCTACCACTTGTGAAAGCTTTATTTCCTATTGGAGGCCATCACTAGCAATATTATATCCTTAAATTAAAGTTGGTGTTCTCCCTTTCCATTCATTTTACTTAAATTTTTAACATTACCATTAATAGTTCCAAGATATTTGGGAGTGGTTATAGCCTAATAGGACTTCATATGAAGAAAGCAGAATTTCATATCCCATTTAAAATTCAGCAGACTTAATAGTTTTACTGTTTAGGATTTCATCATTTTAGGGTTTCAACATTTTTAGGATTGAATTGAGAGCAAAAGGTTCACTTACAAATGCAATCTGCCTCATGGAGTGCCAAAAGAAATACCATTTTAAGTAATGTAGTGTTTTAGGAATGCCAAAATGCCTCCATAAGAAGAAGAAATAGCTTCTTCCATAATTCAATAGATATGGATTTGTGATCCTAGCTTGTCTTTGAATTCTGGAAGAAGCTAATTCTTCTTCTTATGGAGGCATTTTGGCATTTCCGAAACACTGCATCACTTACAATGATATTTTTTTGTCCCTCATGAGAAGGATTGCATTTGTAAGTGCACCTTTTGCATTCAATTCAATCCTTCCAATTAAGAGGTTGGGAAACACCCTTTTCCAATGCTCTCTAGACCAAGGGAATCAATTTTCATGAATTTCATCAACGGTTTTCCCACAACTTATAAATTAGCTCTCTGAATTTTTAATATTGTCTATAGATTTTCCAAAAGTGTGGATTCATTCATTGTAGTAAGTACAAAGATGCTCCTATAACAACATATCTATTTTTTAAGCATGTATGGACCTAAGTTGCACGAAACGTGTAAACATGTACAAGTTTCAAAAACGGGAACGCTTGGAAACATGACCCCCCCAAAATGGGTACGTCATGGAAAACGTGATATATATATTTATATATATAGATTTTTGAATAACACATTATCTCGCAATAAAATAAGAATGAGAGGTTAATTTGAAGGTAGGTTTAGAAACAATTTCGAGGTAAATTTGTTTTCATTTTCCATAAACTAGGGTTTTTTTAGATTTCCTATGGGTCCCAAGCTGTTCATGGATGTTTCCTAGAAGTTTCCGAGTTTCTGCAAGTTTTTGGTACCGGTACGTGGGCATTTTAGGAGCTTCGTGCAACATAGGTATGGACAGGTTTTGGGCTCGTGCTTAACATTATTTCATATCGGGACTCCAAATTTCTCAATTATTTGTCAAGCCTATATGGAAGATGCTTGGTTGTCAGTTACAATTTTCTACCTCTTTTTAACCTTAAGGTTATCAACAAACTTTAGTCCATGCTCCTTGCATGTACCATCAATAGGACAATTATCTTTGCATATTGTAGCATGGTTACAGTATGGCAACACACGTCTCTCTAGAGCATTCTCCTTTTGAAGTATGTTATGGCTTCCAATCCCTTGCACCTCATCAGATACCAATTTCTTGTCCTTCACTATCCACATCTCATCAAGAGGATGTCTCCTAGAATAGGAATTAGTAAGTTGTGAATACATATATTGTTCATTATTCACTTTTCCACCTAACTAGTCCTCATCATTTGCTCCCTACAAAAGGGCAATTGTCCCCAATTTCAGTTGTGGGTGCTGGAAGTGCTTCTTAAAAGCTAATTGGGACATCTACTTTACTTGGGTGGATAACGTGCCTTTATGACCAACCAATTTAGTGGTTGTATGTTTGTGCTTGGTAGTTCTTATGTGGACATCAAGTGTCAGCAATCAAAGGATGCTAAAAATAGGGCATAGATGCTTCGAGATGCATGACTGGAACCTCTTCCCTTCAAGTGTGAAGGTTCCTAGAGTTTTAGTTAACAGACATTAACTATAGGAATACTAAGTTGGGTTGGTACATCTAATCGAAATGCATTAGAATTGAATTCTTGGATGATGTTATTATTTATATGACCATTAGTAGGATGGTTTGAGCTAGTGATGTTGATTTGTGAACCATTGTTTGTCCAAATTTTGCCATACGCAATTGCTGATTTGGAACTATGGAGGGATTCAATCTCTATAATGAAACACATTATGCTTAGCTTGAGTTTATAAGTATGTCATGTACTCTAGCATGAATCATGGGCAATTTTTGAACAATGGAAGAAGGTTTATCTTGCTCACTGTAATCTCACCTAATACTCCACCTACCATGTCACCTAATTCCACCTAACAATTCAACTAAATTCACGCTCCAATATATATATATATATAATGGTAATATAGAGTGTACAGTGTGTGTACAATTGTGGCTACCTCCTCTTGCATCCTTGCATTCATATAAGATTCTTTCCTTGTCACCTTGTGTGCATCTGCCATCAATTAGTCTCTCTTGTTAGGAGGATAAGGTTATAAAAGCATCCAAGGAGTACTTCTCGGGAGGGAAACAGCCAATGGAGATGTCAATAGATTGAAGAAGCAAAGAAGCCTTAGAAAACCAAAACTGCATTTGCCCTAAGAGACCCATGGAAGTAACCTCTCGTGAACTAAGAGCCAAATACATGTAGCTCTCCCAACCCTAGGCCGAGTCACCTAAGGAACATAGTCTATAAAGAAAGGAAAAAAGCACAAGGATGCTCTTCAGACAAACAAAGTGATAAGATGGGATAGAGTTTTAACTTTTAAGGCAAAGTTCTTTTGCAACAAATCAAATGATGGAGTACAAAAGTTTGAACTCTAGACTCTCTCCACCCACACCCAATCAACAAGGCCTATGTTAAGACCCCAAACCTCAAAGCCATAGAGAATAGTCGATTTAATAATCATATCAAAGAAGTGCATCTTCAAAGGGATATTCTAAAAGTGAATCTAAGAGCAGTGACACTTAAGCATGAATAAAGACACATACCCCATACACAGTCGTCACTAGGATGTTGGCCTCAAGTTGAATGTAGGACCAATAAACTATACACCCAAGAAATTATAGATTGTATTAATTGTAAATTTTGCTAGCCTAGGTGACTATAAAGAAAGGCAATTAGCATGAGGATGCTCTTGAGAGTTGAGATAGACAAAGTGATAAGATGGGGCAATGTTTTAAGGAACAATCCTTTTGCATAATGGCTTGGACTCTAGACTCTCTCCACTCACACCTAATCAACAAGGCCTACGCCAAGACCCCAAACCTCAAAGCCATAGAGAATAGTGGATCTAATAATCATATCAAAGAAGTATGTCTTCAAAGGGATATCGTAAAAGTGTATTTGAGAGCAATTGCACTTAAGCATTAATAAAGGCGCATACCCATTACAAAGCTATCACTAGGATGTTGGCCTTAAGGTGACTGTAGGACCAATAAATTATAGATTGTACCAAATGTAATTTTTCCTAGACTAGGTGCCTATTATCCTTATGATCTCAATTATATCAATTAATTGCAGAAATTTAAATTCTAGACATATCATCAATCACACAATAGTTGGAAACAATAGATAACGGAAGCATAAAAACAAATTCACACATACATAGGTAATTTCTCCTTCAAAATCAACTTTTCATTTCTCAATCAAAGCTTACAAGGAAACCTCCACAAACTATTGAACCTAGCAACCGTACGACCTAATCAAATCACCTAAGAACTGAGTTGTTCGACCTGCTAAAAAGGAACAGCCTACCTAGAATTCAAGGAACAACAATGGTACGAACTGTATGGCCTATTGCACAAATCTGTATGAATTGCTTCTTTGACCTGCTTGAAAGATGGTCGATCTTTTTCCTCTTATTGCTACCTTCTCTCCTCTAGCCATTTAACCTGCTCAACTATTCAATTATATGTCCACATCTTTCTATCTTGTTTATATTTGTGCTTCATCCCAAAACCCTAATCTCAACTTGAGATTAAATCCTAGTCTAAATCATTAATGTATTAAATCCACTTTATTAGACTCAATTGTAAATCATAAGATTTTTCATGTTTTCCTAAAGTGAAATGCAAAATAAAATTAACTTTTCCTAAGTGGTTTATTTTGAAATGTCTCAAACCACTCCTTGCACATTCACACTGAAACTGTGCAAGGGGTTCTTGTTTGTGCTGCATTTCTAACACTCCCTCTTGGGAAGGAAGGTATTCTACACCAATCCAAGTTCATCTATGAATGCTTCAAACTTTCCTTTTGTTAAGTGCTTGTTCAGAATACCAACAACTTGCTAATCTATGGTACATTTTGGATCTTTATTGCTACCTTGTAAATCATGTCTCGTATGAAGTGATATCTGATCTCTATGTGTTTGGACCTCTCATGAAACACTGGATTCTCGAAGAGTTAGATACAACTCTAGTGATCACAGTAAATCACAGAGGGATCGAGCTCCTGATCAAACAACACTGCAAGCAACTTACGAAGCCAAATGCTCACAACTAGCAGTATTGGTAAACCATACACTCTGCCCTTGCTGAGTTAAATGCCACGAAAGTTTGCTTCTTGCTCAACCAAGGTATCATCACTTATCCCAAGCTAAAAAAGCACCCTAAGGTTCTCTTCTTGTTTGATGCATTACTTGCCCAATCTAAGTCTATATACCCGTACAACTTCAGTTCAACATCTCCAAGATATCTCAAACCATAATCCACTATGCACTTCAATTATTTGGGCACATGTTTTGTTGCTACCCATTGGTTCTGCCTTGGCTCCACCATAAAATTCACTCAAGGTGCTCATTGCAAAACATTTGTCTAGCCTACTATTAACCAAATACATCAAAGAACCTATCAGTAGCTTGTACAACGTAGGGTAACAAAATCTTACTCTAAAGTTGTCACCTTCTTTAGAGACAGCGAGTTGGACTTGGACCTAGCAATAGCACTAGCAGAGGATCTCAAACTCTAACTACTCTCTCTTCCAAAGGACGTCTAAGTGTAGCTTCTCCTTCTGTTAAAGGACATCAGAGTCCACTGCAATCCAAAGGGCCTTCTTGATCTAGAGGAAGAGCCATTACCCTTGCTCATAAAAGGGGTTGAGGGAATCGCAAGTTTAATTATTTGATTTCATTGTACTATGTAGTATGTAGATCATAGATGACTCATGATGATGAGATACATTTATTATATCTTCTGATGACATTTTGAGGCTGAGTCAGTACTCACTACTCAAGAGTCGAAATTCAAGACCCGATTTAGTATTGATGTGTGATGTACCATTAGACATCTTATACATCAATTTTCTTTTCATATTTATGTGGCAATGTGTTTATTTCATGTTGTTGTTATTTTAGATGTTTAGAAGATTTGGAAAAAAATGAATATTTATGTATTTTTTTGAAGTTTGTCGATATTTTTCAATATTTTCCCTGATGTTGTTGATAAATTGTTTTCCGAACCCTCGACGATATTTTCACCAACGCAAAGTTTGCAACACTAGTTTGCAATCCTCCATCCAAAACCTCTTTAAGATCTCAACTACATACTTACCTTACCCATGGAATATCTCCCTTGGTTTCTACCAAAGCGTTAAACCCAAGAAGTAATGCATCATGTCAACGTCCTTCATCTCAAACGATGCTGCCAAATCTACTTTACACCTTGCAATGAGCTTCTCTACACTTGTAAGAAACAAGTCATCTACATAAAGCACCTAAAGAAACAAATTAGACCGGACTTCGAACCCTAAAGGTCACTTTGATCTGCATTTGGGTTCGAAGGGATTTTTTACTATGATCTTCTTCAACCAGGAGGATAGAGACAGAATCATGTTGGGTGGCCCATATTTCTTCTTCTCCGTTGGACTATATCTACGCCCATGGAGGGAACGTTTTAATCGAGATAAAGAGGACACAAATATTGCCTCAGTTTGGATTCATTTGTATTCTTCGCCATGTGAATACTAGGAACCTGAAATCTTGGAGGACATAGGTAATACCTTGAGCAAATTTGTGAAGGCATCAGACCATACTAAAAAACTAAGGTACACCTCTTTTGCCCAGATTTGTGTATATATGGATACGTCTCGGGACCTGCTCGACGCTATTATACACCTCTTTTGCCCAGATCTGCATATATATGGATACGCCTCGGGAGCTGCTCGAAGCTATTAATCTAACATGGGATGACGAGGACTAGGTGCAGCCCATTGATTACGAACATCTTCCTTTCAAGTGTAGGCAGTGCCATGAATATGGGCACCTCTGTAGGGATTGCTCCCAAAATCGCCCTACCCAAGCTACTCCACAGGGGCCCCGTGAGAAAGAGGCTGATGAGGAGGGATTCACGTAAGTGAACAACAGGCAAAAATAGGGGCAGAGGCCCAACAATCAGATGCTGAATAGGAAATCTACGAAGAAGAAGACAATCAAGGCGAGCAGATTTGAAACCCTAAATCGGGTGGGGGAAGAACTGTGCGATCTAAACAAGTCTGATAGCAGCTAACAGTGCTGGGAAGGATCCCTTAGCAATTTCCCAGGGCCCCCCGAAGAGCACGGAGGAACAATTAGAGGCAATGGAGAATGACCAACAAGAGGAAGCAGAGGACATGGATCTGGGGGAGCCAGATCTAGATGCAATTGAAAAAAGAATGCAATAAGAAAGGGAAGGGATTTGTTCCAAGCAGACAGATAGATCATAGAACTACTATAGGAAGCTATTTTGAAAACAAGGGCCTCCCCCCAACTGGGTATAGCAAAGGACCCACTAAAGGGAAGCAAGAGAAAGCAACTGAAAGAGGGATAAAAGCGAGGAAGGAAGACCAACAAACAAAGAATTGCAGAGGTGGGAACTAGATTGGTGGCATCAGGTCAGTACCCTACAATCAAGGCGACCTTCTCTGAAGTCAGTCGGGTTTCCCAATGAAGGTTATAACTTGGAACATCCTCGAGGTGAGTCACCCTTGCAAAATTAAGACACTAAGAAATAAGCTGAGAATGGAGAAGCCAATAATTGTATTTCTGCAAGAAATAAAATGTGAAGAAGGGGTCATGAAGGAAATAGGAGGTAAAGTTTGGAGAGGAAGTGAAACAATGGCAATTGATGCATGGGGGACGGCGGGAGGACTAGCAATTCTATGGCACCCAAAACAAGTCTACTTAACAAACTTCTGAGCCACAAGATTTTCCCTATCCGCGGATTTTCATATTTGTAATACGACCATAAGAGGAGCAATCACTAACATTTATGGCCCAAGCATAGTTCCTCAAATAGCATCCTTCCTGGAGACTCTAAAAAGGTAAGCAAGGGAGATTGGATATAAGCACTGGATTGTTGGTGGGAATTTTAACATGATCACCTCCCCAGGTGAAAAAAAGGGAGGTAGACGGATTTTGGGGGCGGACAATGAAGCTTTCAAGGAATGAATTGAAGACAATCAAATGGTGGATGTGGAAAACTGAGAATGGATGGTTCACCTCGAATAAACAACGTGGGGGTGAGCACCATGTGGCTTTCAGGCTAGATAGATTTTTACTCTCTAAAGGATTAGTTAGTGGGGGTGGGGATTTGACGACTATGGTCCTCCCATCTGTTGGGTCTGACCATTCGTCGGTTTGTCTCTCATGGGATGGGATGGGCCCCCCAATCAGGAAATCTTTTCATTGTGAGCAATTTTGGCTTGAGCACAAGGACGTCAAATCATTAGTTCAACAGTGGTGCAAGGAGCTGGAAACCCTGAGGGGAACACGGATGTACCAATTCCAACAAAAATTAAAAGCTCTAAAAGCCAGGATCTATATTTAGAACAAGGAGGTGATCGAAAATATTTTTCAAGACAAAAAACGTTTGACGAAACAGCTGGAGGAGATTCAAAGGGAGGGAATGAATAATGGGTATGATGAGGAGCTGAAACGACAGGAACAATCAACGTCGGATCAACTCAATGCCCGAGAATGTCAGGAAGAGATATACTGTAAGCAGAAATCAAGGAACCAATGGCTCCAGGAGGGTGAACGAAACATAAAAAAAAATCACCAATCTGTTGTCCAGAATAGGTAGAAGACCAAATTAATGAGATTAAAGAAGGAAACAAGACAGTATGTGGAAACAAGGGAAGAAATGAAGGAGGAATTGATCAATTACTTTAGAACGATAATGAAGGAAGATCGGATAGATAGGTCGAAACACATCGCAAAGATCGCCAAGCACATCCCTACTCTTGTCATCCCTGGTCAGAATGAAATCCTAAATCAACCAATGGAGTTGCGTAAGGTGGATGAAGCAGTGTTCCAAATGGCGGACGGGAAGGCACCAAGACCAGATGGTTTCACTATGAATTTTTTCCATCACTTTTGAGATCTTATCAAGGTGGACGTGTCGAAAATAGTTGAAGACTCGTAACAAGATAGAGGGGTCCTCTAGGCCTTCAATTCAACTTTTCTAACACTCATTCCTAAAGTTGATGGTGTTGATTCACCAGGTAAGTTTAGACCGATAGCCATATGCAATGTTATCTATAAAATTATCACCAAAGTCATGGCAAATAGGCTGAGGCCAATTCTCCCTAATCAGTTGGCTCCGGAACAATCGAGCTTTGCGGAAAGCCGCCTAATTCTGGACGAAGTAATTCTAATTCATGAGGTTATTCACTCTTTGAAGGTAACAAAGAAACCCAAAATGTTGCTCAAATTGGACATCTCGAAAGCCTACGATAAGATAAGCTGGCAATTTATGAGAGAAATGCTTGAAGCTTATGGCTTTAACTATGAGTGGATCGAGTGGATAATGAATATGAATTCCTTTGTTTTCTTCTCTATCCTACTCAATGGTTCACCTACTAAAACTTTCAGTCCGTCCCACGAGATTCGTCAAGAGGATCCTTTATCTCCTTTCTTGTTCATTCTAATGGTTGAAGGTCTGATTCAAGTGATCAAAGTAATGGCAGAAAGAGATTAAATCAAAGGGATGAACCTTCACATTGGGGTAGACAAGCAAACGCATCAACAATTTGTTGACGAGACGATGTTGATGGGCCATCCTTCTATTCAAGAGGCGAGAGCCTTCAAGAAGTGTTTGACTATATTCTCTAAAGCCTCGGGCTTGGAAATTAATAACAAGAAATCCCAGTTGTTCTTCTTCAATACTCCTAGGATCTCTCAAAGGAACATAACTCGTATTTTGGGTTTTCAGGGAAGCTCCCTTCCATCCAAATATTTAGGTGCTCCTCTTGCAAAAGGAGTCATTAAAAAAGCATCCTGGGCGGATCTACTGGACCATATGAGAAGGAAGTTGTCAAATTTGGGCTAATATGCCACTCAACCTCGCAAGTAAAGTTAGTCTGGTCAAAGTGGTGCTCCAGGCGATGCCCATATATATTTTCTCTACAATGGCAACCCCAAAATCTGTCCTTGAGGAAATAAGAAATATTCAGCACTAGTTCCTATGGGGTAGCAGCCAAAAAACACACCAGTGGGCGTTGATCAATTGGTACAAGGTGTGTCAACCAAAACATTAAGGGGGTTTGGGTCTCAAGGACCCGGAGAAGAATAATGAGGTGTTGGGGGCAAAAATTTGGTGGGACTGGGCCACCCACAAAAAGGAACCTTGGGCAAAACTTTGGCATATAAAATATGCCAAAGTCAGGTCGAAAAAAGATCTCATAAAGTTTAATGAAGAGAAACAAGGATCTCATATATAGAGGATTGCTTTCGATGGTAGAAGCATCATACAAGATTATAGTTTTTGGGAAATTAGAGATGGGGAAGATGCGTACTTTTGGGATGACTCTTGGCAACAGACGCCCAAACTCTCATCTAAATTAAACATGATTTCTTGCCAGGCCCAGTCAAAGGATTTGGGGCCCATAAAGGTCAACTAGTTTTGGAATGAGGAGATGGCAGATGGGGATTACCATGAATGGAAGCCTCCTGACTAATGGAACAAGCGATTTTCGACCAAGGAGATACCTAGGATTTAGGAGGCTCTACAGGATAGATGCATAAGGATTCAATGGGGTCCGGATAAGTTGAGATGGGGTTATTCGACAAAAGACCTCTTTAATACCAAGGAAGCCTTTGAGCTTTGAACAAACCGTGGAGAGGCCCAAGAAGAAGAGATCCGGAAGAAGATCTGGATCTCTAACCCATAGCCGAAGGTGGCCACTTTTGTGTGGTTAATTATTTATCGACGTATCATAACAAGGGAGAATTTGAGAAGAAGAGGTGTTTGTGGCCCCTCGCAATGTCCAATGTGTAATTGTGAGGAGGAAACCATGAACCATCTCCTCCATTCCTGTCCCTTTACGTCTGCATTATGGGATAAAGGAGCTGAAATTTTTCAAAGATCTAATGGCATAAGGGGACAACCAGACCAAACTCTTAGCGGATGCGACACAAAAGCTTTCCAAAACCCCACTATTGTCAACATGTGGCTTATGTTCCTGAGTTTCCTGATGTGGGAAGTCTGGAAGGAGCAGAATATTAGGATTTTTCGAAACACAAAGTTGAACACCCAACAGGTGTGGAGCAAAGTGGAAGCCCATGTTCCGGAAACGATTAAGACTAAGCAATGGGGCGAGAAGGATTGGGAAATGGGCGATCTGGAGAAGAGAATTCTAGATGGATGGGGTGTTCACAAAGCAAACCAAGGTTGGGCCCGTCATAAATCCAAAAAAGTTCCTCAGGAAAGCCCTGTTGTCTAGTCTCCCCCCCTGCAGGCCATTTTAAGTTGAATTTTAACGGGACATCCAAGGCAACCCGAGCTCTGCAAGCTTTGGCGGGGTGATCAAAAACCCGGAGGGCCACATTATACAAGTCTACCATGGATATATCGGAATTGAGACAAACAACGCAACAGAGGTGGAAGACCTTCTTAATGGGCTAAGCTTGGTTGCCTGCAATGGTTGGGATCCAACCATAGTGGAGGGAGATTCTAATGTTATTATCCAAATGGCGAAGAAGTTACAGCATGGTCTGAGGGTGTCCAAGGTGGAAGACAACTGGCTAATGATTCACAGGGTCGAAAAGCTGGCAGCCTGTTTGAATGAACCTTGGCCTTGGACCTTTGTCCACGTCACGCATGAGGGTAACAAAGTGGCAGATTATCTAGCCAATGTGGGGGAAATCAAAAAAGAAGACACGTGGACAATCAATTGTCAAGTCTCGGTGCCAATGAACGGGTTACCCAATGTGCTCAGCTTGCTGCTTAGGACACTCCGCACGTGCATGAGGAAAGGGTGACGCAAGTCGCGTTAACTATAACTCAATGTGAAATCACGCAGCCGACATAATTGCCACCCTGAGTAATTACGAATCCCCCCCTGCGGACGACAATCATACTAACCAGAATAATAAACAACAAAGGGAGCAATTAAGTCCCCATACTGATAATGATCAGGGACAGTTATAGCAAGGTCCTCGAATGGAGGACAAGGTACGCTAATCTAATGGGAGAAAACGTGAGATCTACAGAGGTTGTCCTGTGATCTGAGATGCAAGGCATTTTAATGATAGAGGTAATTAAGACTCAGACGAGATGGATTACTATAAAGGCGGAAGGAAATTACAAGTTTAACTGTAAGCTTCTAACTAGTGTCATCTTTTTCGAGCTGTTGCGTGTTTTGAACAAGAAGAACCAAAGTGTGGGAGATAGTTTCTCTACTTGGCAAAGAATCATGGCCCCAAGGGGGAGGAAGGCTAAGAAGGCTGAGATGAAGAAACAGGAGGGTAAAGTTGTGAGGATTACCCTCGAACAAAAGAAAGTTGTTCAAGCAACAAAGTTCTTTAAGGAGCGAATACCCCCCACCATTAGAAGGGAAAAAGAAAGGGTGGAAAAGGACTTGTGGGAGCAGCTCAATGTTCTCAATGTGGAGGAAATCAGGGAGGAGGTGGCGGAGTGGGTTCATGACCCAGGGTCGGCTATAGGTCGGTTCTCAAACTACGACCATATTATCATCACCTACTGGGTTATGAAGGGCCTCCTGTCTCATGTGCTGATGGAAAGGGAAAACAAAGCAACGAGGGATTCGAAACCTGTTCATGCATGGAAAGAGCATAATCGAGACTGTCGATTAATGCATAGTAAAATGGACCTCATGGCAAACAAAATGGGTATCCAGTTATATCCCCCTCCTAGTTTTGGCTCGGGTATGGGGTTGTCAACTCCAGGAGGAAGCGATCAGGGTTTAGCGTTCAGAATGGGAGGCTCAACTGTTGCTAGAAAGGATGAAGGGGGCCCTAGCACCCCAACTGGTAGCATGTGCTGCTCTGAATCTCTCTCTGGTGGTGCGCTACCCAAGGGGTGTTGATGTTATCTCTCTGGTTCTGTGTCCATGGCTATGGTCCGGTAGTGTATGTCTTTTTGTCTTATCAGTTTGTCTTTCAGCTATTAGAATGTTATGGGCCGATTGGGGTTTTTTTTTGTTGCATCAGCTATGTAATGGGTGGGACGAAGAGTTTATGTTTTGTTGATAGTAGTATAGGGAGGATATGCAATTACAGTGAACTATTGGTTGATTATCAAACTGTCACGCAATCTGTAAGTCGTCTTAATATTTTAGCTTCAATGGCAATTCTGCTGCCAAAACCAAAGCATGTGCAGAGATCCATCTCATTTGTTTACACAACAGTTAAAATATAGTATATACCAGTGTTCCACGGGGACGCGCCTCCCAGGCTCGTGGGCTCACCCCCTGCGTTTCCCATGCCCCGACTGTGGGGCTCCATGTAAACGTTTCCCAACGCCCCCTTTTCTTAGAAACATGGGGAAACACAGCTTAGTGATGGGGGGGGCTTCCCACACGCGGCGGAAAGGGAAAACAAAGCGGTGGGGGATTCGAAACCTGTTCATGCGTGGAAAGAACATAACCGAGACTGTTGGTTAATGCATAGTAAAATGGACCTCATGGCAAACAAAATAGGTATCCAGTTATATCCCCCTCCTGGTTTTGGCTCGGGTATGGGGCTGTCGGCTCCAGGCGAAAGCGATCGGGATTTAGCGTTCAGAATGGCAGGCTCAACTGTTGCTGGAAAGGATGAAGGGGGCCCTAGCACCCCAACTGGTAGCCTGTGCTGCTCTGAATCTTTCTCTGGCGGTGCACTACCCAAGGGATGTTGATGCTATCTCTCTGGTTCTGTGTCCATGGAAATAGGTCCGGGTAGTCTATGTCTTTTTGTCTTATCAGTTTGTCTTTCGGCTATTAGAATGTTATAGGTCGGTTGGGGGTTTTTTCTGTTGCATCAACTATGTAATGGGTGGGACGAAGGGTTTCTGTTTTGTTGACAGTAATATAGGGAGGATATGCAGTTACAGTGGACTATTGGTTGATTATCAAACTGTCACGCAATCTGTAACTCATCTTAATATTTTAGCTTCAATGGGCCCCCTGCATTTCCCACGCCCCTGCTGGGGGGCTCCATGTAAACGTTTCTCGGCGCCCCCTTTTCTCAGAAACATGGGGAAACGCAGCTTAGTGATGGGGGGGGCTTCTACACGCCCCCCCCCCAAAAAAAAATGGGGGGCTCCCACGTGCCTCCCCCCCCGAAATTTGATTTTTTTAAATAAAAAACTGAAACAAAAAAACAAAAAAAAAATAATTTAAAAATAAAAATAAAAACTTCTAACCTACCGCGTTATTACTTACCTTTACCATTTACCTTTTTATTTTATCCCCCATCATTCTGAACCGGCCGCATCTTGAGCATCGTGAACTTCTCCGTGAGCCAGTGAACCATCATGAGCTTCTCCGTGAACCATCGTTTGAGCCAGTGAGCAATGAGCCCGAGAGGCTTGAGCCGTGAGCCTGTGTGCTGTGAGCCGTGAGCCCGTGAGCAGTGTGTTGTGCGGCTTGAGCAGTGAGCCGTGAGCCCGTGAGCCAGTTGCCGTGAGTAGTGAGCCCGTGAGCTGTGGACGGACTAGAGCAGTGGCGTGAGGACTGGGCCAACGGCCTGTGGACGGATTGGAGGCGTGGACTGTGGATTGTGGACTCTTGTATCTTCGACTATGAGGTATTTTAATTTACAGTTTACGAACCCATTTTTTTTTAGTTTTTTATTTTATTTTGTTTACTATTTACTATTTAATATTTACAGTGTTTAGCTCTGTTTACAATGTTTTTATTTATTTTACAATGTTTAGCTCTGTTTAGTATGTTTTTATTTAGCTCTGTTAGTGTTTGTTTTGTTTTTATTTAGCTCTGTCAGTGTTTAGTTTTACTATTTAGTTTTTTTTTACAATGTTTACTATTTAAATTAGCTCTGTTTTTTATTTTTTATTTTTAAAATGTTTAACTCTATATTAGTATTAGTCTATTTAGTATTTACTATTTTTATTTTTATTTTAAAATTGTTTATAAATTATCAGTATGACAGGAGTTGTGCCATGAGCTTTTCATTGCTTATCTCTGTTTTTATTTTTTATTTTTAAATAAATGTAATTATATTATTGTTTTCAATTTTGGCAAATCTTTAATCTTCTAGTTTTTCTATTTAAATTTTAGGTTTTTGTGTTGAGATTACAGGTTGCTCATAAAACCATAAAAAGATGAGTCATTTCGAAAATATCAATGGCAGTGGTGACACTGACAGTGGCAATGATTCAGATTTTGAGACTCATGTTGAGGGTCAAGTTGGAAGTGGGGCAGAGGTTGGAAGTGGAGATGCAAGTAATTCATCCAGGTCTATTAATTTGGACAGCCAAGGTGCCAATCTACCAAGGGCAATGGTTGAATATGCCAAGGGAACATATGATCCCAAAAAACCACTTTTGTTATGTAACAAAAGTGGTTTTTTGGGATCATATGTTCCCTTGGCATATTCAACCATTGCCCTTGGTAGATTGGCACCTTGGCTGTCCAAATTAATAGACCTGGATGAATTACTTGCATCTCCACTTCCAACCTCTGCCCCACTTCCAACTTGACCCTCAACATGAGTCTCAAAATCTGATTCGTAACAAAAGTAGGTGCAACCATGCCCCAATCTATGGCAAAGCGAGGTGGTGGTTCACGTCATTGGACATGCAATGTTTGTGGCCATCATTGGGTTGGCAGTTACAGTCGGATTAAGCAACACCTATTGGGAATATGTGGAAAAGGAGTTAATGTTTGCACAAAATTAAACATGCAACACAGATCTAACCTTTTGAGGTTGCAAATGGTTGCGGATACAAAGGGCACCTTCTCTAGCTACAATGTGGAGGCCTTAGAGGGAGCTTCCAATTCCAAAATGAAATCTAGAATTAAAGCATCCAACCTTATGCCTCCACCATCTCCTGCTACGACATCCTCAAAGAAGGACTCTTCTCGTTCATGTGCAATAGGACCAACTATTCAGGGATGTGTGGTAGGTTGAATCATAATGATACAGATGATGCCATTGGCAAATTCCTTTTTTCCAATGGAATTCCATTTCATGTTAATCGCTCTCCTTATTATAAGGAGATGGTCCAGGCAATTGCAGCATCGGGACCTTCATATGTGGCACTAGGTGAACATAAGTTGAGGACAGTTATTTTAGACAGACAAGTGTCCAGCATCACTATGCAAAAAGAAAATATGAGCCTAACATGGGTGAAGAAAGGTTGCTTCATTGTTATGGATGGGTGGACAGACATTTCCAAATGTCCACTTATCAACATCATAGTTGCATGCCAAGAAGGACCTTTCTTTCTTAGAGCTATTGATTGTTCAGGAAAGCGCAAAGATACAACTTTCCAATTTGAACTTCTTCGAGAAGCTATAGAGGAGGTTGGACCTACAAATGTCGTGCAGGTTGTGACAGATGCGGCAGCAGTGTGCAGATCAACTGGGTTACTGGTTCAAAACAGTTTTAGGCATATTTTTTTGACACCTTGCTGTGTGCATGCACTCAATAATGCACTGAAAGACATTGGAAAGATTGAGTGGGTATCATCATTGGTGTCAACTGCGAGAGATGTGCAGATGTTTATCTACAACCACCACACCTCCTTAGCCATGTACAGGACTCACTCAAGGAAGGAATTCATGAAGCCCACAGACCCTAGATATTCTAGCTATTATCTCTTATTGGATAGGATGTTGGAGGTGCAACCAGCATTGCCAGGCCATGGTTGTGACTCCGGATTGGAACAGGTGGACTGGATCCAAGACAAATGAGGGGAAGAAGGTCAGGATTCAGGTTTTGGATAATGATTGGTGGGCATATTGCAGCTATTTGGTGTCTTTCTTGCGCCCTATAGTTGAGGTTATTCACTATGGAGAATTGGATTCTCCTAGTCTTGGAGAAATCTATGAGACATTTGATAGCATGTTGGGTCAAGTAAGGGCGGCCATTCGTGAGAAAGAGTCATCCTTAGAGTTCTATATGACCCAGATTCGACCCATTATTCAACGTAGATGGGATCGAATGAACACACCTTTGCACATGGCAGCATATGCACTTAACCCAAAATGGTATGTTGAGAGGCCTAGTAGAATTTCCCCCATTGAAGATCCAGAGATCAAGAAGGGATTTCAAGCTACCATAACAAAGATGTATGATGAAGATGATGCAAAGAAAATTCGAAGACAATGGGTTCATTTTGCAAATCTCAATGGTCCTTTCAACAAACATGATGCAAAAGAAGATCTTAAGGACTTAGGCCAAGAAGACCCCATTGGTTGGTGGAGGATGCATGGGGATGGTGCTCCAGAGATCCAGTATCTTGCTATTCGCTTATTGTCTCAAATTGCTAGTTCCTCTACAGCAAAGAGGAATTGGTCTACATATGGCTTCATCCACTCTATCAAGAGGAATAGACTTACCTCTAAGAGAGCAGAGAATCTAGTTGCAATGCACAGTGCCCTACGTCTTTCACATAGGAAGACACCAGAGTATCAGATGGGACCGGCTACACGATGGGATGTGGATCCAAAGGATGATGCACATATAGATGAGGAGGAGAGACCAAATGAGATGCAACACAGTTTGGTTGGTGTGCCATTGGTCACTCCTGAGGTTGAGACTAAGAGTGACTTTGACTTAGATGGTGACACTCCCATAGATGGTGACTTCATGCAGCAAATGCATCTGGAGGACCAGTCCATGGAGCTATCTCCTTGATGCACTTTGAGTCTTTTCATGCTTTATTTTTTATACTTTTAGTTTTAATTTTTATTTACTGTCATTGATGAACTCAGACTGAGTCTTTAGACTTTGACTCATCACTCATTGACTCTTTAGTACTTTACTCTTCAGTACTATTTTGAGTAATTTTTGCCAAATATATTATACTGCAGTGTTTACTAGTCTAGTGTTCAGTGTTTACAATTTATGTGACATATCTATGATTTAGATTTATGATTATTGATTTGTCATTTATCATTTTATGTTTATGTTTATGATTCAAAGTTGTTATGGAAGATGTGCATGTATTTAAAATTTAAAATAGCCATTGTGAACTGAATATCATGTTTACATTGCACAATGATGAATTTCAATTTAGCATGTATTTATTTTTAATAATTTTAGAGATGCCATCCCCTATGTTAAATTTAAAGACCCCAACGCCCCCCCCCACCCCCTAAAATACCCCAAAATTTGGGGGTGCTTGTACACGTCCCCAACGTGCGTTTCCCCACTCCCACGCCCCCCTGTCCCAGAAACTTGGTGGAACACTGGTATATACTCTCAAAAAAGCAGGATTTGCTTACAAGGACTTTGCAGAGAAGACGGGAAGAGGACCCACAAGCCCATTTTTCAGAGAGTGGGGTTTTTGTTCCCAGTTTTCTATAGGATGGTGTTTCTGCCCCAAGTTTGCAAATTGGGGTTTCTGCTCCGATCCTTTATCAAAGATGATCTCTACTTTGAATTTGATCATTTCTGGCTGGCCAAGAAGCTGTTCAGGTTTTATTCAACAATCATTCAGTGACAAGCTGAAGTTTGGAATGAGCATTAGTAGTACAAACTTTACAAAGATTTTAAATACAACCCCGCCATATAGACTTACTTCAGAATGTAAATAATAAATATTTTTCCTTGAAGACTCAAAGCCAACAAGGATCTTCCAGAATCATGGCAACTAGAGCAGATGGACTATATATATCAGTTGATATTTGATAAGGATATTGACACGGACCCTTTCTTGTTAGGCTTGAAAAAGAGCTTCTCATATTCTAAAGAAATTATATACAACAGTAATTGGTCTAGACTATTTTATTATGGACTTAGTGAGTAATCGTGTAATTTATGAGCTGTTAAGTTTTTCTACAGTTTGACTTATAAATCAGACTTGGCCAATGTCATGCTTATATAAGCACTTTTAGAAGAAAAGAGTTGGACTCTCTTGCAGTGGGTGCCAAAGCATACATGCCCTGTCTTTGGTAGGTACAATGGCATTGATGGACTTCATACAAGAGTAACTGAATTTGTGAATGACTATGATTGTTTAGTGACTAGTCTACGGTCCTAGAGTTCTCATGGAATTGGACACCACTGTAACTTTGCAAAGATTGGTTCACTGAAATGTCATATTTATGCTGGCCTGTTTACACTATTTACTTGTCACCTTATGAATTAAACCTGGGCAGAATGATCTGAATCATAACATAACATCTGGAATGCAGAATTTATTTGAATATGTAGGTATGCTAAAGAGAAGCCTAAGTGTTTAAACATTTAGATGGTTTGCCCCTCTTTTCCAAAAAAAGAAACGGTTTGATTGCAGTCAGCGTGGGTCCACATTATCATTACTAGTAAGTTCTGATTAAAATTTGATTCTGAAATTATTCTGCTCACACTTTGCCTTGAAATCTAGTCCACTAGACCCTAGTTTGTTGATAAAGTACGGTAGGTACATTACATTGTACGCCAATCTTTGGCAACCTGTGGAGTGCATCCAAAGGATAACGAGAATAGGAATGTGGACACTGTGGAGGAAATCCTAGAGAAGGTGTAATATCTTGGCAAAAAGCTTGAGGTTGGGATAAGAAGACATGGACAGAAGAAGAGAGACTAGCAGGCAAGGGAGCTAATCAAGATGACCAGGAGCTGCCGGAAAAAAGGTGGATCTGATCCTGAAGAAAATCTACAGAAAGCCGATCAACGTTGCGAAAGAAAAGGGTGAAAGAGAACCCCATACATGTCCCTCTGACTAAGATTAAAGCCTTAACGTTCCTAGATCCATTAAAAATTGTAATTAAACTATAGAATTTTCATTGTAGTCTTGAAGTTTCACTTTATAGTTGTCAGTTTTGCAATATCAATTATGTATATAAGTCCAGTTCAATCTACACACTGAGGTAGCTCAGTCAATAGCCTGATCCATTAGATGTTTTTCTAACAAATCGGTTCAACATCTAGTCTATCCTGGTTATAATTGCAAAATTAATTATGTTACTCTAAGAAGGGCGCCCTGCCCCAGAGCAGTTTAAGGGGATATCAAGTTTTAGAAGTGTACTCTTGGACTCACTTTCAAACTTTGCATATATATACTCTCATGCATTGCTCAGTCCCTATTAACATAAAATATTTATTTTGTACCAGCCAAAAAAGACATGTAGATCTTCTTGCCATAAGCTAGAGTCAAGCTCAAAACCAAAATATTTAATCAGAGGGCATCGACTCATTTTTTTGTTTTAAGAACGACTTTTATAGGTCGTTCATAAGTTTTTAAAAAAACTTAACTTGATTGAAATCTTTTTCAAGTTAATCATCGTAGTGTTAAAAGCAATTGGTCAAAGTGTAAAAGGGGATAAAGATAATTTTGGAGAAAAAAATGGGTTATTTAAAACTAGATAAACAAATTCTTATTTTTGAGTCCCCTTACTACGAGATCTTTTGAGGAAGATTTCATTGTTTGTATTGGGACTCAAGGGGCTCTCTTGCTACCTTCTCTTTCTATCTGGATCAAAAGTGCATGTCTCTCTTTATACACAAGACAATTACACAGAGACGACAGACCTTACGAGCTTCACCCAGGCCTAACCCCATTAGGCAGATACCTCCTCTCTTATCTCAACTGCAGGTGGCAGCAAGAGTCATGGAGACTCCCCTGCCTTGGATACAGAGGGTACCAGATTAATGAGACCATACACATCCTCTTGTTTGACCACTGGAGGACTTGCTTCCACAGGGCTACAGAGGAGTACCAATTTCAGTACAGATCGGCCAACCAACCCTAAGCTGGCACCTAGACATCTATTACTAGATTCTTCTCAACGACCTAAAATGTTAGGAGAACTTCTACTATATGCTTAAAATAAATTGCATAAGTATCCCCTATTTATAGGATCGGGACATAATATTATGTCTGCCACAAACCAAATGGTTTTATAAAGCTCTAATAAAAAACCATGGGCATATCATTTACCCTCAGATCAGATCCTAAATCACGATGCTCTGAGATCAGCAATATTATTGCTGAAAAAAATCATGATTTTGTCAAATTCTAAAAATATCATGATATATTGGGAAAATATTACCAAAACTCAAAAAATATCAGCAAAATATTGGCTAAATCAGGAGATTTTTGGATTTTTGCACCGAGATTAGCAAGGTGCTCTACAGCCCAGTATGTGGTAGATGTTGTCAAGTTCCTAACGTCATGCTACCAAAAATAAAAAATAATTAAAAAATTCATGTCGACTCATAAATTAAAATTAAAATAAAACCAAATGAAAGTAGGTTCATAAAATAAAAATTTTAAACCAAATAAAAAGTTATTAAAAAAATCTATGTTGGCTCATAATATAATAAAATAAAAGGCACAGATTAATCTTAAACACGGATCTATCAATCATGGAGAGGGATCAAATCTCTTGAGCTGTAAATTTTCTCTGGACGTGTAAAAAATTTAAAATTAAAAAAATTACACCTCAAGAAATTGGATCCCTCTCGGTGCTTGATAGATCTGGGTTTTAGACGGATCTATGCAGGTATTTTTAATCTTTTGCTCAGTTTGAAGAGGGAAAGCAGAGGATTGAAAACAAAGAGGCTATTCACTGTTACATTACCCATAAAAAGGCTAGAAGAAGGGGTTGCTATAAATGTTTAAAAATTTGAAAAAAATGATTTTTTTTAAGTTTGCCAATATTTTCCCATGTTGCCAGTAAATTGTTTTCCAGACACTCGGCTATATTTTCACCGACATGATGTTTGCAACATTGACTTATTAACGTATTTTCCATTTGGTTTTTCTCCTTCTCTTTGGTTGTGGTTTCTTGATCTTTTCATCTACCTACACCAGAGTAGGTAATGGGGCTGTCAAAACTCAGCAAAACAGTAGGGACAACATTGGAAATAGAAGGTCTCTGCAATTTATGTTACCAGAAATAGGAAAAAGGAAATGGAACAAAAAACGAAGCTACAAAGTTTTGGGGGAGAAGAAAGGTGAACCCACCCACCTCTCCATGCGTATATCATACATGTAAATTTGATTACTAATGTGCTAAACATAGTGCCAAGATGGTAAGGGTAATGGGAATGAGAACCTGCTGGTCAGGTTTCCAGTAAAATAGATTAGATTATTATCATGGCGAGGATTAGAGGAATAATACCTAGTCAAATGGAAGAACCTGACAATGGCTGATGCCATGTTGGTGATGGAGATGATAAACCAAAGTAAAAAAGTTTGCCCCTAAGTTGCTGGAAGAATTCGCCAAAGATTGCGTTTTGTCTTGGATATTGGAAACAGAAAACCCAGAGCTTTCTAATGCGAAGGATTTGATACAGGAACACTCGGTATTCTTAGAGATAGCATAAAAATAGCCGTGCTTTTAAATGCCACTATTACAGACCAACTTTTTGGCATGTGGATATTAATAGACAAAAGGATTTTTATTCAAGTTAGCTAGATTTAGTGAAACAGTAAATAGAAATAGACCAAAGATCTCTAACTATAATGGGCCAGATTGTTCTTTGAGGTTAGCAGAGAAACTGTGAGATAGAAGACTTGAGATTTAAAAGAACAGACTAATGGAAGATCTCTGTCTCGGTGGTGTTTGAGCAGATTTAGTGGGTGTTGTCTTTTGGGCTTGGGGTGCTTAGTATCCTGCAATTGTTTATGCTTCCTTGCATTACTGATTCAATGGGATTACTTGGGGCTCTAAAATGCAATCCGATCATAAACAAAATTTGAGTAGCTTAGCTACCAACTACAGGCTCTGAAATAGATGAGGGTTAGGCCGACACTCTGGAAAGGGTAAAATACTTCTCTTGAATCAATTGTTGGTTTACAATTCGACCAAATATTTAATAATCCGAAACATTCACTACAAGGATGTAAACAAATTTATAAATACAAGCAACAGCATTATTGTAAGGGTTTATTTGGTATATAGGTAGTAACGTATACCTTGCGTGAATAGATGTCAGCAAGTGTAGCTCCCCAGCCACCATTGGCAAAGCTATACTGCACAATCGAGGAACCGAACAGAACAAACAATGGACGAGGTGGACCAACCATATCGTCTCCACTCTATTGTGAATCCAAGCTTATCTTTTGGAGCTCAGAACTGGCAAAGGGCGAGGTTGTGCATGCCCAAATACATAGAATTTCTGTGAAAATATGTATATATATGCAAGTAGAGAGACTCCTGTAGCAGTGAGCAGCGTGAGAATGGCCGGACGGCAGCCAACAACTCGACAATAAAATAAATGTGTGTTGACGGAATTAGAAACTGGTTTAGATTTTTAATGGAAAGTGTTATTTTTTCAATTAAAAAATTTTTGCGATTAGATTTAGTTGATGTATACGAAATGGCCTATTTCAAAACGACCCAGATTACCCAAATTGTAAATTAAACGACCTCTATTTCAGTAGACAGTTATTGCAGTAAGCCAAGTAGACAGTTATTGCAGTAAGCCAAGTAGATTACTGCTACAACGACCTCTATTTCAGTAGACAGTTATTGCAGTAAGCCAAGTATCTGGTACACTGACAAGTGCAAGTACCTAATTCACCGCAAAAGGTTTTCGGTCCATGATTTCGTTTTTTTTCTTCGTAATGTTTTTGTCACAGGTGATATTGATATTCAGAATTTGAAATACACGATTGGCATTTAATGCCCAATAGCCTGCAATGTGTTTTTCGTCCTTTTTCAGTAGGGTTCCCGTTTTTCTTTTAAACATCAAAATCGTTTTTCTTTTAAACATCAAAATCAAAGTTTTATTCAGTATTTAAGATTGCAGTTATCTGGCAAATCAAAGTTTTATTTAGTATTTAAGATTGCAGTTGGCTGGCAGGTACTTGCCATCCGCTTGCCGGCATGCAAATCAAAGTTTCTTTTAATGTTGTAGTTAATCTTTGAGATAAAATAAAATTATCCGAACTGCATTTTTTTTTAATTATGATCAATGGTGTAGTTACACTTTCATTGAGATAAAAATAAGTATCTAAAATGTTATATGTTAATTTTGGAGTTGCTTAAAGTTTGATTTTTTTTAAAGTAAATTTTATTATTTTTATTAAATTTTGGAAGAAAATGACCTGTTAAAATATTTGAAATAAGAATTTGAAGTTTTTAATTTACTATCACTAAAATTTAATTATATCATTTTTATTTTTTTCAAATAAAAACAAGTAACTACCATTATATTATTAAAAAAGAATTTACATATTGAGGAACAAGTTTATATAGCTCAATTTCAGAATTCTAACTTAAATTTCATAGAAGTTTCTTGTATGTCTATCAAAAATTAAAAAAAAAACATCTTTGCTATAAGCATAAAAAACAGAGACTCAAGACTTCATTCATGGTGGCGACCCTAGTACACTTCCGGTTGCGAGTTGTCTCCTTCTTCCATGGATACATTGTTATTGTTTCAATGTCGGGCATCCCGCTTTCCCTCGATGTCCTTTGTTGCTTCCTGAACCGCTGCAATCTCCTCTTGAATACAAGCAAACCTTCCCTCATTCCTCTCATTTCTAGATGAAATAGCTTTCATTATCAGCCTCTTCATTTCAAGCATAAAATTCTTAATGCCTTCAAAATTGGCAAACTAGTTGTTTTTCATGCGCTACATCTCCTTGCAAATTTCCTCTACTTCTCACGTCTGAACCTGCATGTTCATTTCCACATCCTTTATCCTCATATCCAACCTGACTATATCCAGACATGTCTTCCTATTCTCCTCTAACACCTCCTTTGTTAGCTCAAACGTGTTGCGCACACCCTTCATGTTGTCCAGGGAGACGTATTTGGTTTCTTGAGTTTCATTTAGTATCCCATCCATTTCATCAGTATGAAAAGAGAGACTAAGAGTTGTGAAGCCTGAGAGGAGATGTCCTTCAACAATACCAGAGTCACTATAATCCGATGCCCTTCTCAACGGGATTAAACCCATAAATTCCATTCTCGTCACCCATTCTATCAGCAAATGCGAGAGGAAGTCTCGAGAACAACCAAATCCTGCGGGAAATGAATGCCCCAGCTGGGAGCATCCTCTCAAACGGAAGGGTATTAAAGACCCACCCAGTAGATAGGAGAACGACCTGCCACCTGCCCACCGAAAAAGACACCCAAAAAACGTGTCCAATCGTCGAAAAATGTAAGAGGATGTCATGCAACTTTTATGGCTCCTCTTTCCTCTATTTGTCTTGAACCTTAGGTCAAAGGGGGAGAAGAGCTCGAGGCCATAGGGTCCTTTGGAGGAGTTCCATTCTCTAGGAAGGAGACCATTTCAGAAAATGGGGTTGATTGTCCAAAGTTGCATTCTTTAGCTTAGCACCTTTATTTGCCATTTCATCTACTTCCTTGTTATTGTGTCTCAAAATATGGAAAAAATGCACTTTTAGATAAATCTAGAATGCAAGACATGATTCGTTTTTGCACTGTATCTACCTTGAAATTTCTTCATTTTTTCAATAACTATCTTTTAATCTCCAAACACAAGATAGTAGTTAAATCTGAAGAAAGCTAATAATTCAACCAGGGATGATTTTAAGGAACCATACTTATTTAAAAGTGTATAAATGTTGGCGAATCTTACCAATTCTTAAAACACCAACTATAAAATGTTCGGCGATATTTTTCAAAAAATATTTTAATTTCCAAGTATTTTATATCGTTTATATAATAATTTGGCAAATTTTAGGGTGAAAAAAGTTTACTCCATCAAAATTGGGTGAAACAAAATTGCAAAATGGCGAATCTTTTTTTTGAGAAAACCCTCTAAAAATAGCCCATGGCATAAATTTCACCCCTAAAATTATCCCTGAATTCAACTCCTTGCAACAAAACCACCCACTTTGATTAATTATTTGCTTTTTTATGCCAACCTTCATTCAAACTGAAATAACTTATTTCTTTGGTGAGTTGGTTGAAGGAAGGAATTTCCCTTTCCTTATTCATCTACACTTACAATAGTGTGAATACATATATGTTAGATTTTTTTTATAGAAATATATGTTATATACACTTACAATAATGTGAGTATATATAAATGTTTGGTGAGTTGGTTAAAAAAAAATCTTTTGTGTGCCAAATAACAATGTGAATGTGAATATATAAGTGTTGGTGAGTTGGTGGGAAAGGAGTCTTCCTCCGTTTATTAAAAATTAATTTTATGTCTGAAAATACATATAGGTAAGTATCATAATTTCATTATATAACTAGCATATCTCCAAAGCGAGGGAAATGAAACATTGAAGAGAACTTCGATATGTTTCAAAAATGAGAGAAAGTTGTGTGTATATATAATATAAGTTTATGTGATGAAAAAAGTCTAAGAAAATAAGTTACTTTAAACTTCTAAATCGCCACATAAGTGAAAATAAGTTTCCTCCAAAAAGATTTTGCACATAAAGTTTTTAAATTTAAAAACAGATTTTGTATATAAAGTTTTTAAATTTGAAAGGTGAATAAGTGAATGTTTTTGCCTCGATCCTTTGAATGCCAACAAAATCTTACAAAGCAAAAAAGTGCAAAAATCCAAGAGGCATAGTTATAAGAGTTTTCCAAATTTTAGGTAGCTTTGGAGAACCTCGAAACCCCTTGCATGGTACATGAACTTATTAAAGGGGTGTAAAGCATGGAAATTGAGTGCACCATCATGTATAAAATCCAAACAAAGAAGAGTTAGAAGTGAAAGAGAATTTGACTAGCACAAGGTCCAAACAAACGATAACTAAGTCCTCTGTTATTGACCATTGAGAGAGCAACGTTAACAAGGAAGGGACCATTCATTGATTTCACCATAGGTTAGTAGCTCATGTCAAATTCATATATATACAATGTGGATTGCAATAATTATACTTTTTAAAAGTTTGACATTTTCAAGGACTCGTACAAATGCAACAAGTGGATAAGCTAAGTAAAATGTATTCAACCCTGGCATTTTAAGAGTATTTGACTTAATTTTAAGTACGATGCCAACAACTTTGGAACACAAATATCTAGTCAAATACAGTTTAGGCACAAAGCTTTGGGATTCATTGTATTCGTCCACAAGTTCCATTTCTCAATTATTGTACCACTTTTCCAATATAATTATTAAAATCGTCAATTTGTAATTCATTTATCTAATATTTATTAGATATAAACCTTCAACTTAGGAGTATTTTAATAAATTTAAATACCTAAATGCCTTATTTATCCATCTAATTTAAGGTCATAATGAAGACAACTAATCTCAATTCATATTTATATGTTGTGGTTTAATGATAAATTGGTCTGATGCATAGGTGGTAGTTGATATTATGGCGGCATAGGTGGTAGTTGATATTTTTTTATTTTATTTTAAAATGTGGTTCATCATTTGTTAGAGGGCTACTCCACGGAAAATTCCAATACCTGATATTCAAACTGAATCAAGGTATGGTCAGCTCATCAATCACAACATTTTATTACAAAGGCTCCACAAGAGCAACATGTCACTTACAAGAGTAGAACCTGGGTGGGGAGGGTAACATTCATTCCTCCCAACCACCCAAGCTACATCCATTTGACAGGTGGTAGTTGATATTATGGTAGAATCATGTGCCTAGTAAATCTTTGAATTCTCTTGCTTTTATAGACAAAGTGTTAGTGAAGAAACTACTTATAAAATTATCGAAAATGTGTCATCTTCACCTAGTCTACTATGTTATCACAAGCTTGGCATGCTATCTATTTTAAATTTAGATATAATATTTTTTCTCGAGATTATCTATTAATAAATGAATTGCATAATAGAGACAAAGTGTTGCAACCGCTAAATAAATGTCGTCCCTTTAAATGGAATTGAGCAAGCTAAGAAGATGTTGTCTTTTAACTTAAAATAGAAAATATTGAATACCACCCATATAGCGGATTATTATTTTCATAGTAAAATATTATTACCTAAGATTATGATAACTTTGTCGTTATGGTGGGGATTTTAAATAAAACATATGACGGTTCAGCTTATGTAAGCAAACTTCTTCCAAATTTGTAATTTAAAGTCTAAATATGATTATGATATTGAGGGCATTTAGGGTTAAGTCTTGAAGACAAAGGTAGTGTGGTCACCAAGTATCTAATTTAGAGAAACATGGTCCAACCCTTATAATTATAATAGCATCCAAATATTGAAGTGATGGTAAGCATTTCCATTGGACAATATTTATAATAAATAAAGCCACTTGTGGAGTTCATTATTTATAATTTTATTTTTATATGAGAAAAATGGTAAATTTTAATGAAAAGTATATATATATAAGCTATAATATCCTCCTGTCCAATCCAACAATGTGTGTGAGAACATGAATATCAACTACTTTATCGACATGAATATCAATTATCTTATCACAAATAAATACAAATGTTCGAAATTTAACTCACAATCAAAGGCAGACAAGGTAGAATTTAACGGGTTGTTTGAAAGAAATTGTGCCTAAATTCGTTCAATTCTGCACCCGCCCTGGCTGGAATTTGTTCAATGTTGCACCTGGCCCTTGTTTGAATGTTAATGAGACTCAATTCAAAATTGACCGACACTCAAAGGCCGACAAGGTAGAATTCAACATGTTATTTACAAGAAATTGTGTTGGAATTCGTTCAATGTTGCACACGACCCTGGCTGGAATTCGTTCAATGTTGCACCCGGCCCTCGCTATAATGTTAATGGGAGTCTCAATTCAAAATTAGCTGAAACTCAAAGTCCGACAAGATATATAATTCGTTCAATGTTACACTCAACCCTGGTTGGAATGTTCACGGGACGCTCAATTTGAAATTGATACTCAAAGGCTGACGAGGTATAATTTAACGAGTTATTTAGAAGAAATTGTGCTTAACTGTTAATGGGAGTCTCAATTCGAAATTAGTTGACACTCAAAGTCCGACAAGATATATAATTCGTTCAATGCTACTCTCAACCCCGGTTGGAATGTTCACGGGATGCTCAATTTGAAATTGATACTCAAAGGCCGATGAGGTATAATTTAACGAGTTATTTAGAAAAAATTGTGCTTAAATTAGTTTTTGAGCAATTTATGTCTAGTTATTTCATCAATTAAATTTGTGCTTGAAAATATTTGTCATTTTAAGTGTCGTTGTTATTCATTTCACAATAAATTCTCTGTCTTATGGAGAAAAAAAATTGATGTATAATATTATAAATTAATTCTTGAATTTTTTATTACATAAAATTAATCTATTAATTTGTTCTTGAACTTCTAACAACAATATTTGATCAATTAAACGAGTCCTTTAGCTCTAATGACAACATTTGGAAAATTAAGTTAAATCAGTTTTTTATGGAAAATATTAGATCATTAAATTTGTCCTTCAGTTTTTACTTATGGCAAAATAATGGATCTATTAAATTCGTTCCTAAACTTTAGTGACCCAATATTGCCCATAGAAGCAGAAATTATAATTTCATTCGTGGACATGGCAAAATCTTTAGCATACATATATATCAAGAAAACCCGCCATAGCTATTGATATCATAATGAACCAGGATACATGGCTATGTTTGTGGTTCTTTGAACTCTACTTTTGTGGCTTTAATTCCAAAGTCGGATAAGCCTTCCTCATTTGCGGGTTATCGGCCGATTTCACTTTGCAATCTGATATATAAGATTATTACTAAAATTATTGCATCTCGGCTGAAGAAGGGGTTGTCTTTAGGTATATCTGAGGAACAGTTTGGTTTTCTTGATAATCGCCAATTATCTGATGCTATTGCCATTGCCCAAGAGACAATTCACAGCATTAAGGTAAAGAATAAGAAAGCTCTGGTATTGAAGTTGGATCTAATTAAAGCTTATGATCGGGTGGACTGGGGTTTTCTCCGTTTGGTTCTTCTGCAGATTGGTATACCCTTGCATACTACTAATTGGATTATGGGGTGTGTTGTTTCTGCCAATTATGCTATACTAGTTAATGGAAATCCCACCCCATTTTTCCGGGCATCCAGGGGATTACGACAGGGATGCCCATTATCACCTTTATTATTCCTTCTTATTGTGGAGGGTCTCAGCAGATTGATCAAGCGGTGTATTGAGGATGGAGAGATTGTGGGGATCGAGGTGGCAGCTGGCATTTATATTACTCATCTGTTATTTGTGGACGATATTCTATTGTTTGGAGGGGGATCTCGGCGCGAATGGTTGGCGTACAAAAATGCACTTGATATTTTCTGTGATGCCACGGGTATGAGCATTAGCCCGAGCAAATCTCAATTTTATCAGTCTATGTGGGTTCGTGATGAGATGGAGGAACTTCAACTTCTTTTTTCTTTTGATATCCTGCCTCTGGAACATGGATTCAGATACCTGGGATTCTTTTTGAAACCAAACAACTATAAGATCAGGGACTGGTTGTGGATGCTTAAGCGGATTGAGACTCGCATTGGTCATTGGGGCCATCGTTTCTTATCCATTGGAGGTAGGCTCATATTGACAAAATCAGTTCTGGAGGGCATTCCTGTTTATTGGTTCTCACTCTCCTGGATACCGAAAGCTATTCTTAAGATGATTCAGAGCAGTATGACGAGATTCATATGGTCTGGTTGCAGTGATAAGTCTTCTATCTGCTTGGCGTGATGGGGATTATTGACTAAGCCAAAAGATTGTGGAGGTTGGGGTCTAAAGGACCTTGGCGATTTTGGTAAAGCACTTATGGCAAAAAATTTGTGGCGATGTTTATTTTTTCCAGGTCTGTGGCATCGGGTGATCTCTGCCAAGTACATTGGGGGCTGGCCGATTTCTGAGTGGATCATATTGTCTATGTATGATCTGAGGAACATTTCGAATATTTGGAGGGCGCTTATGAAGGCCTTGCCTATACTTAAACTATGGTTGGCATGGTGACCTGGGGATGGATGGAGTGTTAGGATTGGCCGAGACCCTATTCTGGGTTTGTATGGTGCTTACAGACTTTCGGAACCACTTTTGGCCATATTACTTGCAAATAGGATATATTTTTTGGCACAGGCAGCTAAAAATACTAATGATAACTATTTCACGGTTTGGAAGGATGCACAGGATTTAAATCTTACTGGCACTATGGCTTCTGAATGGAATCATTATACTTACCAGCTTAGAAACACTGGTTTAAGGCTGCATCAATTTAAAGATTCTCTGATCTGGAGCAAGAATGTGAAGTCTGGCACTATCACTGCGGCACTGGCTTACTCTTCTACTGTTATTTCCTCCTTTCCGGCATGTATTCCTATATGGTTCAAGGCGGTTTGGCGCTGGAATATTCCTCTTAAAATGGTGTTATTCTCCTGGTTATTGTTGGCTGAACGTATCCTCACTTGGGATAAGCTCCAGCGGAGGGGCTTCGAGGGGCCTGGTATATGCTCGTTTTGTTATGAAGCGGAGGAATGTATTACGCACATGATGATAGACTGCCCATTCTCTGTGCAGGTTTGGAAGCTTATTGGTAATTTATTTGATACTGATCTTATATGGCAAGGAAGACATATTACGGAGGCTTTCGGTGGATGGATTACTGGTGACAGTATGATGCGGTCAATCCCTTTTCATGTTTGTAGACTCATCTGGTTGGCCCGGAACTCTTTTATCTTCAGGAATGCATCTACTACTCCACTTCAGATTGTAAATAAATTACAGATTATTTGGAATGAGGGGCCAAAGTGTTTAAAGAAGAAACAACCTCGTATTATTCAGCAACCTTCTATTCATCATGACATGCCTGTAGGATACTTTGATGGGGCCTCTCAGGCTGGTGGCTCTATGTGTGGAGTTGGGGCTGTTCTCATTTTGCCCCACCTGGGCCGATATAACTTAAGTGGAATTGTGGTATTGGCTCCAACACTCGGGCTAAATTACTGGCTTTATGGAGTATTCTTCACTTGGCTAGATCTTTGGGCATAGACACTATACAACTTGTTGGTGACTCCCGGGTTATTGTTGAGTGGTTTAAAGGCATATTTCAATTGGAAACGGTCCTCCTTGCATCTTGGAAGGATCGTATTATGCAGATGAAGAGTCAATTTGTGGAAATCAGCATCCAGCACGTATATAGGGAGATCAACATTGATGCGGATCTATTATCTAAGCAGGCTTTAGTGCTGCCGGTTGGACATTTTCTGGTGGCATGTGGGGATGGGCATGATCCATCTGCTTATAACTATTTTGGGTCATTTTAGTTTTTTGGCTTATATTTATGAACGCATAAGATTGTTATATCTTATGGTTCATAAGGGGGATTCTACAAGTGGAGAATTATGTTAGTTATTACATAATTTGCCATGGTTGGACTCCTGTTCGAAGATATGTGGTAACTTGGGGGCTTTGGTCAGTTTGCTGTTTATTTGACACTTTGGTGTGAAATTGTATGTTTTTGGAACAGTATTGACGGTTGTCATATTGTATATCTTTATTGGTGATACCTTTTTTATATATAATATATATAAGATCTTTTTTTTATGGAAAAAAAATCATAATGAACCAGAAGCGAATGAACTCAAAGTCAAAGGCTACCCTTTATTTCTGAAGAAGTTGAAGTGTATGATGAATGAGTCAGGATGAATGATGGACGAGTGACAGAGCACACGAGTCAGGGGTGGACTGTAAATGGTGATATAATGTGTTAAAAAGTCTTGATAGAAGCAGAAATAGAAAATACAACATGATTGGGATAAAATTTGTGCATTTGAAAGAATTCTGGTTGATATGTTGGGTTTTTTTTGTTCTTTTTCATTTCAATGGTTTTTTTTGTTCTTTTTCAGTTCATTCATTCACCGTAATTGCAAAATTTATGAACTAAGAGAATATTGTGCCGAGGGACGTAGTTAAGGGCTTCGGTTTTCGAATTTGTGATGGAGGTTCCTCTAAATATGATTATTCAGAATGTAGAGTTCTTAGAAACCCAAATTCGAGGTGGATTAGTTTCATATAGGCGAGCTTCGGTGTCTTGTTTAATTATAACCTCGATTGCATATTGTCTATATTTGCCGTAGGTCCTCTTCTTTGATAAATTCCTTTTAATCTTAAATTGGTCTTGAAAATGACCGAGATGGTAAGTCAATAGATCAGTCAATATTCAATAATTTTTGGTGAATTGCATGTTTGTTTTTGGGACAAGATGGAATACATGTCTGAAGAGGAGGTTCCCTATCGTACCTAGTAGGCCACAGGTTATTGATATGGAAATAATAAGCCAACTATAAGAGAGATCGTTATTTCCATTCAAAGCCATCCCAAAGGCATATCTAGTGAATTCTCCAGTTGTTCTTCCCACCCCACCATCATACGCCTCCCACGCCAATTTCATTTCCTTCCATCAAGTAAATCTCTCGGTTCAACCATTCATTTCACCCTTCCATGCAGGCCTGAAAATTGACGGCCCATGGAACGTTTTTTCACTTTGTAAACGTATTCGACAGCTATTTATAAAATTGAAACGTCATAGATGACAGGCATAAAAAAATCCAAACTATAGAATTGACGTTTACTAGTTTATATCTCCCATCATAAATATTAATAATGGTTTGAGGTGCAGGTTCTCAGTTGTAGCCTTTACTGGTTATGCATGGCATTGGTAGTGACACAATCCCATCCACTAAGACTGAGGCCACATCTCCACGAACTTTCTCTCTCTAGAAGGATTCATTTATATCTACATCTTTATTGATATCAACGGGGTTTACTTTACCGTTGTGTGGTGTTTGTTCAGATACAATGGGTTTATAAAAGAAAACTTGTATATTGTGTGGTTCTCTTCATTCGATCCATAGATCTCAAGTTACAACGTTCTTGTTTAGGTTATCATTTCTCTGAGTTTCTGCTTTCTTTATGTATGATGGTGTCTAAGGATGAATGTATTTATGTATATGAACATGGTTCTTTTATTTCTGTGTACAGAAATGGAATAGTATATAGGGCTCCTGAAAGTGGCGGTAATAAGGGGAACCGATCTAGTTGCTTCATATTTTATGAATACCTCTTATCCTTATGTGGTGGTCATCCTGGGTGACCAAGTGAGTGCCATTTCTCACTTTTTTTTTTATTCAATTTTGAACATTTTGCATATTTTCATGGTGTAAAAGCTGGGCTGGATTGAGGTTTGCAATTTTTCAATTCGGTTCTGTACTATTTTTTTTTAATTTACTAACGATGGAAAGGGATTAATAAAAAAAACCCAAATAGCTGGGCCGGGTTGGTGTTTGCAATTTAAATTCGATTCTACACTGATTTATTTTAAATTTATTAACCAGGTAAAGGGGTAGAAACACGAAGAATGCCATTTATTTTAAGTTACAGTAGGGAAAGAAGTAAAAACACTGAGAATGCCATTTTTTAGTTGCAAGCTACTTGCAACATGCCATTTTTCTTTTCATCTTGAGCACTACAATCCAAGCAAATTAGACGGGATTTTCTTGCCTCTCTAGTGGATAATTAGGAAACACTTGCTAATTTCCCTTTTTTTTGAGTTTGATATGTTCCATGACTTCTCACAGAAATTCAAAACAAAAACAGTAAAGAGGAGTCTCAATCCCGAGTGGGATGATGAACTAACCCTTGTTGTTCCAGCTCCTAATTCACAACTCAGTCTATAGTATCAGTTGAACTGACCAAAGTCTATAGTAGCAGTTGCTTTTTACCCATTTAATTTAGTTGACAAACATGATTTTACCGTAAACGTAATGTGAAAGGCTTGAAAAATCCAAGACCGTCATTAAATTTCCATTTGACAGGCATAATAAATTTAAATTTCCATGCCTGCTTCCATGTATGCCTCACCCCTACCTAGGATTCAGCTACTTGCCTTTTTGTGAACGCACCCTTCCCACATATGCCTTTTGGTTGTTGGTCGTGCCGCTCTGACCCACGCTGGTGGACCGACATTGATAAACATGTCCACTGGAACTAAAGGACGAGACAATACAATGGGTGGCATAGAGAGAAATTTGCACCCAAACAGTTGGAAAGAAAAATTTTGAGGACACGGGTAAACTCCTAATACACCATAAAAAACTCATAGAATAACAAACCCTTATATAACACCTTCGATGTAAATGTTATGAGGTGATGTGTAAAATATATTTTTTTATCAAAAATATAATGTTTAAATATGTTTTTTTGGTAAATATTATATATTTTAATTTATGTATATAATTATTAATGAATTAGTAAAAGAATTTTTTTATAACTTATTTTATATTTGAGTATATGTATATAACTAATGTTTTTCTTTTAACAAATATACTTGAAGAACTTTTTAAAAAAAATGAGAAATTATTGTTACAATAATTTGGCCACAGACTCCTCCCAGAGGAAGACCAACTCCATGCCTCCTTGTGCTTCCTTTTCCATTCTATTTTTTTCATTATAATTTCCTATTCTATGAGAACTGTAGCTCCTTGCAAACTACCTAAGCAGAAGAATACAAAAGTAGAACATTCCAAAAATGTAGTGGATATGTACACTATAAAGGGATCCAATTTCTCTCGTAGGCTTGCTGATCGCATAATAGGTCTCCACAATCTAGTCCCACTCCCTTATTGGCCATAATGTCTGCTTGTTTATTATTTTCTCTCAAAACGTGAAGGAAGTTGATAGCTTTGTAATCATTTACAATACATTTTAAGAGATGATGTGTCTTAGTAACTAGATTCTTTCGATCCCTCATCAGTTTTCGCGCTTCCCCAATGACCATACATGAGTTGTTGAAGACCACCAGTTCCTCAAAGCCATCTTTCCTTGCCAACTCCAGGCCTTTTATTAAAGCTAACCATTATGCCGCATTGTTAATCTTCCTGTCAATTCCCCAAGCGTACTCTTTCAATTTGATCCCTTCAGAATTGAAGTAGACTCCTCCCGCTCCTGCCATCCCAGGGTTTCCTTTCGAGGCTCCGTCAAAGAACAAAGAACTACAGCCAAGTTTCTTCCACTAGCTTTTGAAATCTTTCGAGTTCATTCTTATTTGCAAATCTTGCAAAATTGATTTTTTTGGGTTGAATCCATGGTAGATGTAGTGGGAAGACTAGCAAATCGGAGGCCCAAACTCTTTCTTATGTTGTCAATGGTTCCTTGCCGATGTTGTTCATTCCCTTCATGGATAAAACTTCCACCCAAATAGTCTTTGCAGCCGCTACAACTTTGCCCTAACTATTTTTTCCCCTCAAAGATCTCTTTATTTCTTACTGTACATATCTTCCAGCAAATATATCTTGGAAGAGCTTCCCAAGCCCTCACAAAATCTGGTTTGTTGAAGAGTGATCCTTGATAATAGTCCTTCCAACAAGCAAATAGATCATTCCAGTTTGTTGGCAATGTCAAATCGAATTGTAGATCTTTGTAAGCTTGGTGCCATACCTCTCTGGAGAACTTGCAATCTAAAAAAAGATGTTCGAGAGATGCCTTTAATTCTTTGCAGAGAATACATCTCAAAGGGCCTTCCATACCTCTTTTTCGTATATTCTCTATTGGTAGTGTTTTGTGGTTGGCTAGTATCCAAAAAAACACCTTGAAGTTAGGTATACTGTCTTTTTTCCAGATCTTGTTCCACTTCGTGTCGATGCTATAGCTGCTATGAACACCGTCCACTAAAGTGTAGCCTTCCTTCATCGTATACCCCGATTTGCCCCAACCTCTTTCACCTTTCAACGCACGGTGGAATGGAGTTGATAGAACCAAGATAAGTGCATGGTAATCTAATTTGATTTGGTCGATCTATAGATTGAGCCAACCGTCCCATCTACCGTTGTTTGTCTAGGCTGAGAGATCGTGCAGGGAGAGGATATTCATACTATCCAAATGCTGCTTTAATTATGGAAACACCTGCAGTAAGTTGGCAGGGGATGCGGTTCCACATTTATCAGACCAGATTGTGATTTCCTTCTCGTTTCCTGGTGTCAATACAGATGCTCACTTAAGATATGCGCAACATTCTTACACAACTCCCAAATCGGTGAACCTTTTATGTCAATGTTGATCTTATCCACATATCTCTTTTTGGTTCCATTCATATATTTTTTTGCATGATTTCCTTCCACCACACTCTTTTTCCTGTTACAATTGTCCATATAATTTTAACTCCAAGAGCTAAGTTCCATTTGCTTGGATCTCGTATTCCAGCTCCTCCGTATATTTTTTGCCTACAAACAGTTTCCCAATTCACCTAGTGAAATTTTTTTAAGTTGTCTGATTTGCCTCCTTGCCACATAAATATTCTTATTTCTTTTGAAAAGTCTTTCATTATTATTTTTTTGGGCTAGAGAGATCGAGCAGGCCCAAATGGGGTAGGCATAGAGAATGAAATTCATAAGGATAAGATTTATAATCGGATTAAGTCACCTTGTCCCCCATGAGCTAATTTTGTTCTTGATCTTATCAATCATCCCTTGCTAGTCAACAACCATTTTTTCCCTTTGAATATTGGGATCCCAAGGTAATTGAAGGAATTCCATGTTACATTTCCTTAGAATCCAAGGATCCTTGCTATCTTTGCCATTATTCCTGGGGGGCAGTTCCAACCGTATACTTTTGACTTGGTTGAGTTCACTTTGCCATCGGTTGCTTTGAGGAAAGTAGATAGAGCACTTTTGAATCTCTTTGCAATTGTAGTAGATGCTCCTCCTAACATAATGGTATCATTAGGAAACTGCACATGGTTGGCAGCTTTCACTCCTCTGGTTATCCTTCAAGCCTTTTAAATCATCAAACTCCTGCAAATGTTGTAGCTTTCTACTCATAGATTCAACTACCAAGAGGTAAAGGAATGGGGACATCGAGAAGCCTTGTCAGAGTCCCCTGATTTCCTAAAAGAATTTGGAGGATCTACCATTTACCAATGGTGCGATCCACGGCCTGCTTATACATGCTTTTACCCATATTACTGATCTTTTGGAAAATCCAAACTTGGACATGATTTCAAAGAGAAAAAACAATTTACTCTATCGAATGCATTTGCCATGTCCAATTTAATATCCATACCTTGTTGCTTTCTTTCCATGCTGGAGTGTATAGATTCCTTAATGATAATAATATTGTCCAGAATCTGACACCCTTCTACAAAACCTCCTTGCAAATCTCAGATGAGACGGCCCATGATGCTTTTCATTCTATTGGTCAAGATTTTCGATAGGATTTTATATGAAGTGTTGCATAATGAGATTGGCCTGAATCTATCAAGCGTAAGAGGACACTTTTCTTTTGGAATTAAGGCCAGGAAGGATGAGTTAGTGGCCCCATTGATCTTGTCTTTTTTCCTTGTCCAATTTAGCATTTTTTTCAGGTCTTCTTTTATTATATCCCACGCCGCTCTATAAAAATTTATTGTGAAATCGTCTGGCCCAGGTGCTTTATCAACATGGAGTGACCAAATTGCATTTCTTATCTCATATTCCATTATAGGTTTCACCAACTCTCTATTCTATGCGTCTTTTATGAGCAAGGTTATACCATGGAGTAGATCTGTGTGTGCTTCTGAATCTGGCTCTCCAGTGTCCGCGTAGAGCTCTTGAAAGTGAGTGAAAGCGTGATCCTTTAATTCTTCCTGCCCTGTTATCTTGTTTCCATGATTATTTTTCAGCTCCTTGATGGTGTTGTAACTTTGTTGAATCTTCGTTTGCTTATGAAAGTACTCAGTGTTGTTGTATCTTCCTTTCATCCACGTCTGTCTAGATTTTATTCTCCATGCATCTTCTATCTACCTTGCAACATTTATAATTTTGGTATTAAGCTCTTTCTCCTGCTTCAGTTGCATTGGAGTCACATCGTCCACTTCCATTATGGATTGTATAGCGGCTAAATCACTTTGAAGTTTGATTTTGTGATTGTTTGGATTCTTGAAACCTTCCTTAACCCATTTCTTTAAGGTAGATTGCACTGATCTTAATTTTGATTCCCAAATGTAACTGGGAAATCCGTAGTGATGGAGATCCCTCTCCCTTTGGATTAAATCCATAATTTTATCATCGTGCAACCAGATCGGGTTGAATCTAAAAGGAACGGCCCCAAGATTTATTGGAGAGGATAAAATCAGAGAAATTGGCTTGTGGTCTAAGATTGTTGAAGAGAGGGCGAGAGAGGTTGGGAGGGTCTTTCTGCAGGAAAGTGGAGCTTACCAGATATCTGTCCAACCTTGTTGCTATATGTCCAATTCCAGTTCTTCTATTGCTCCATGTGTACTTTTTGTTCTTCAATGGAATGTCCAACTGATCCAGATCTTCCATCAAGTCCTCCATGTTCTCACCAAAAGGGTCCCTGACCTTTGTTCCTCCATGTTTCTCAAATTGTAACTTAGTTGTATTGAAGTCCCCAGCAATGATGAGATATTTTCCATGCAGATCCTCCTTTAGTTTGTTGAGATCTTCCCAAAAATTGTCTTGTCCCTGTAGTGTGTCAGCCCGTATACATTACAAATGTATACAGAGAATAAGTACTCCTTTTTCCGAATTTATATCAATAACCAGTGATGGCTTTCCCTGATTGATTTGACAAAAAATTTACCTAAGATTATGGTGGTTATTCCCCCAAATGCTCCCTTGGAGCTTATGGCTTTACCTTTGGTATTTTTCTAGAACATACATGAAATTGCCATAGCCTCCACATCTAGCATTTTTGTCTCTTGGAGCAGCAGTATGTCTGGCCTCTCAGATTTGATTATCTCTTTTATTGCTTCTACTTTGCTTAAGCCTCCCAGACCCCTGCAGTTCTAAGAGGTGGTTTTCAACATTTATTTAATGATTAAGATCCTACTCAGGATCTACCATCTGTTCTTGCCCCTCCTGGATTTTTAGGATACTAGAGGAGTTTCGTTTCCTCGAGACTTCTTTGTCTCCCTCGCTCTAACTCTCTTTATTCTTCTTGTTCTCTTAGACATCTTTGCAACTTTCTTCCTCTGGTATTTGGTTGTAATGCTACTTCATGCGATTCATGTGATCCTTGTGAAGGAGATCGTTCTGGGGAGAAACCCTACGACGTGTATTCGTTATGTTTTACCATCTCTGCCCAGGTTCCCCCTGGTGTTGTAGACCCTTCCGAAGCTTTTTTGTTCCTTTCATTTCTGGGAGACAGAGGAGGGACACTCGTGGTTGCATGGGTTTCTTCTTCTTCTGTTTCAGCTAATATTATTTCCAAGGGGGGGATTTCTCCGTCTTCCATGAGCAGTGCCTGAAATTGGTTACTAGTCGAGGCTTCTTTTCCTTCTTTAGGCTTTTCCTTGTGTATCTTTGGCTGCACCTCACTTGATAATGGAGGAGTTTTTCTTCCCCTTTTTGTTTGTTGCCATCCTTCCTCTTGATTTTTTTTTTGAGGTTTCTTGAACTGCCTTTGGGCAGTTTTTGACGAAGTGACCATACTCATGGCACTTCTTGCACTTGAAAGGTTATTGTTAGTAGTCTACCTTTTTGTATGTGTTCCCATCCGTCCATGTATAAGTTTACAGCTTATGGCAGGAATTTCTCCAGATCTACTTCTACGCAGATTCTTGCACAGGAAAACAAAGGGGCCTTTGGTTTCTCTTTGTCAATGTAATTGTCGAGAGAGTTCCCTATTGCTTGTAGAGTTTCATCATTCCAGTAGTGCAAGGGAAGATGTGGGAGGCGAACCCAAAACGAGACCGGGGATGGCACATCCTTTTTTGGGTCGAATGATAGGCTCCAACGGTTTAGATATAAGCTACGAGGCCCCATGAAATACGGTCCTCTCCTGAAGATAAGATCTCTATCAACTTTGTTTTTGAACAAGAAGGTAAAATACCCTTTCCGCAAAAGCAATGCTGCAGCCCCCCAGATATCAAGGGCATCCATTTTTTGTTTATCTGGACAGACATCCATAGTTTTTGGCGAAGGAAAAATTCCTGTAAACTGACCTATCAAACATTTCTCACTCAAAGCTAGGGCTTTCAATCTTGAAGCTGTTGACATGATCTGGATTCGAGGAGCGGTTGCATGTTTCACAAAGTTCACATCATTGGATTCCGAGATGGACAACGGTGGGGGAGATGTGGTAGCCACCAAAGCCTTGAAGGCTTCATCTAAAATTATTTGACGCTCCTCCAGACTCAGATCCAGGGGTGGATCCATTGCAAAAGCTTCCCTGGAAGAGGCCAAATCTCCCCAAACCGGCTCAGTTGACCCCGATTTCAATCGTGATGCATATCTAATCAATAATTCAGAAATTCCAGCTGCGTGAAGTAGCAGTTCCCTATCCCCAACATGAGCAGAGCGTGGCAGTAGTGGACCTCGCAGACTGATCGCTGGAGGTTGAGATGTTGCTCGCAGGTTTTATGTTGATCGTGTATATATAACTAATATTAAATGAGTATTTTTCTTTGAAAAAAATTATTTAATCCGTTTTGTATTAATAAACCACATTTTACATATGTCATTCATGGTTTTTCCTCCATGCTCTATAAAAAAAAAAAAATTGTCGAAGTATTGAGCCCAAAAGGATGCTCTTCCTTTTCATACAAAACATTATTTGAAGGAAACTATTGTTCAAGTAATGAGACCAAACCATAAAGAGAAAAAAAAGAACTATGAGATCTCTTTTTTGGAGTAGTGCACTAATCCATCTAAGGTCTGGGGTCTACTTCATATCTGGTGAATTATATGGTGTCACTCATCATTGCCTATTTATTCCATGTACCCACTCCAACTTGTAAGCCTTTTTTGGACAATTGGTTTGCCTCTTTGTTCCTCTCCTTGTAAATGTGTTCAAAGTGGATGACCTAGAAGAGCCCTAACAATCTACAAGTTTCTTCATAAATGAGCATAAGTATGATATTATTCCTCGGAGGTCTCCTTTTACTCAACGATTCAATAACAACTTTTTAGTCCCTAAAAACTTGTAACCTTTTAATGTTTCTCGTAATTGCCGATCCCTAGTTTAACTACCATAAATATTAAATGAGTTAGTTTACGAAAAGAATATGTCTGTATATATCAACATTTTATTTTATATTTGAGTATATAAATATTTGTGAGTTAGTTTGGAAAAATAATATTGTTTATTTATCAAAAAAATTATTTTATATTTGAGTATATAAATATTTGTAAGTTACTTTGGAAAAATAATAATTTTTATTTATAAAAAAAACGTTTTATATTTGAGTATATGAAAATTTGTGAGTTAGTTTGGAAAATAAAAATATCCATTAAGAATAGACTAGCATTTGCACCGAGAGGTGAAAAGGAACGCCGAGAGAGTAAAAATATTGAGTCTTTCTGCAACCTAACTTTTCTTACTTACTTTGGGAGACTAAAAATTACATTTTAACTTAGGTTTTACCTCAAGACATTCATGACTAAATAAATCAATGACATCTCGATAGGAGGATCAACATATATCTCTCCATCGCCCCCGCCCCTCCGCCTCCCTCTCCATTCCCCCTCTCCCTCCCTATGTCTCTCTCTCTCCCTCTCCCTCNAATCACCCTCTCCTACCACTTACCACCTGTAGTCTCTCTCTCTTTCTCTCTCGTCACATCCTATACCTCTCATTCCCTTTAATTGTCCTAATTATCCCTAAACCCTATCCTCTATCTCCACCCCAATATCTATCTTTTTCTTTCTCACCCCAATTTTAATAAAGTTGAATTATCAATTAAAATTAATCTACATGTAAATACATATAAATAATATATAATGATATGAATTGATTTTGAATTCTTGAGAGTTTTAATAGAAAATTTTAAATCCTTCATTTCCTCTCTTCAAACAACATCATCCATGAATGAGAAGATGAAAATTAAGAAATGGTAAAATAAATAATCATTCTTACACTGATTATGTTTCATAAAAATAATTAAATACATTAATATATATCTTAAATGATGTGGATAAGATAAGACATTCTACTTCATGCCAATGAGGCTCCTTATAAATCTAAAAACACATGATATAAATTAGAGGTTCCTACTTCATCCCAATGGAGCTCCTTATAGAACACATCATTCACATGCCGGTGGGTGAAGGGAAAGAAGGAGGCTATAAATGTATAATATAATATCATGACTAAAATCTCTAAACGTCTCTAAAAGAGAAACATAATCGATCCTTTTCACTGCCAATTTTAGATTTTTAAAACAACAAGTTGATTTTCAATGTAGATGAAATATGGTTTAATCTGAAACATTTAGAAGAATTTGGATGATCAGCCAAATATAATCCATAGATTTATTTTGAAATTGTAAAATATCTATATCAAATTGGAGAGTTTCTGCAATTAAAAGTCTGTAAACTAAACTTACACCAAGCGAGAATATCGAAAAGAGTTGAACTCTCTCAAGAAAATTAGAAATTATTATGTCAATAGATGTTTTTATTTGAGATTTGGGGTGGAGGTCTATGCTTTTTCATCTCTACCTATGAGCATGAGACAAGTGCTGTGGAGATTGATTCCATGACAGTTGTTCAAATTTGAAATAAACATTAATAGATTAATTTGTGTCCTCTTTCAATTTTTCACTATAATTTTTTTTAATTTTTAATTGTAATCATTTTTTCTTCTTCATTATATTACACAGTTTATAGATTAATTTTTAAATATATCATTTAATATTTTATTCACCTCTCACAACTCGCATTCTGCAATTGCCGAATGCGGTATTACAAAATAGCGAAATTATCTTGCTCATATGATTCCTCCGATGTTAGATTTCTTGCTCATGTGATTCAATTATCTATGTTAATCAAGTACTTTTTCTTATTGTCAAGTGATATACAGCACGAATATTTGGATATGATATCTGACGATCTTTGTCAAATTTCATTCTTGAGCACGACACTCATTGCTTGGCTCCTTGACCAGGAGTAATGGTCGGCATGGAATCCATGAGGTACATTTCCTTGTTGTTAAGTGCTAATTCCAAATGCGACAATGATCCTCAAATTTCATCCCTGCCAACAAAAGCTTGGTCGCCGCTGAATGGATGGGCTATTTTGTCTTTTTGAAATGCACGAAACTGGACGTATATTGCATGTGATTTGGATTTGACATTATCGCTGCTGCGGAAAAGAAATGCACGAAACTAGACGTATATTGCATGTGATTTGGATTTGACATTATCGCTGCTGCCGAAAAAGGAATCCATCAGGGGTATATTTAGTGTGAACTCATACAAATAGGCAGCATTTCTAAGTCTTTCTTTCTCAACTGCCAGAGCAAACCCTAAAACAAAGCCATTCAAAAGGGATTGAGCTAAACTCTAAATTATTTGTATATTTGTCTACAAATTTTTCTGGAATTTGGGGAAGGATTTTTGTTGAAATTGTCATTAAAGTTGTTGCAAAAATAAATTCAACCTTTTCTATAACCTTTAAAGCCGAAATTTTAACAAACTAAAACTACATATTTCATTAAAAGAGAAATTTTAACAAACTAAAACTACATATTTCATTAAAAGAGAATCATGTGATCCCTACATATTTCATTAAAAGAGAATCTGCGTTGAATGAGATCCTGTGTTTCCGAAACAACGGTAAAATGGCCTTCAAGAAAACACCAAATGTAAATTTCGTATTGAATGCCCTCCTCTAATTTCAATCTTATATTTGATGTGAGAGCTGTCATGCCTGCTGCATATTTCCGAAATAAAGAAAAAAAAAACGTGGAGACTGAAGTCATATGTGACAATGCTGAAAGAGCGTTTTCAATCAATCTCAATCTTACAAAAGGTCAGATGCACTGCACTACGAGGAAAGCAGGCATAATATCAAATAAGCAGATCTCTTTAGAATCAAATCTCTTTTATATTAGGATTTTAAAATACAGTTTATTTTAGTGTTTTATATAATGGCTTTTCTAAATATGATAATAAATTTATTAAATTTATCATTTATGATGATATTTTTATTAAATCAAATCAATTTTGAAAAGAGTAAGGATTTATATTTTTTTTTAAATTGTATTTATATGTTTGAAAAGCTTTAAGTGAATTATTCTTAGATCACTGTAATTATGACTAGCTAAGAAGTTATGAAGGTCATTACTCTATGAAATATTTTAAAATTGTTATTTAAAGTGGGTTTGTACAAGACATTTTACAATAAAGTGATTTTCATCTTCAACCTTTTTAGAGTCACAAACATTAGTCTCATAACATTTTAGGAACTGTCCAAAAACCCACTTCTCTTTAATGATAGTGACAACTTGTTATTATTTTAGAAATGTTCACTAATTTCGGTACATTTAATTAAATAGTAAAGATACCTTTGATATTCTAAATTATGGTTCATCACTTACTTATAATATCTTATTTTTTTTCTTATCATTTAATTCTTTAATGCACCACAAGTTCTCTTTAAATTACAAGTGATTTTAACTAGAGTTTGAAGAAAACTTAGAAAGCCTCTTATCTCCCATGTACTTTGTTATGTCCCCGACAGAGGGCATATATTATGTCCTGAGGAATTTGTAGTAATTTTAAAAAATATATAGAAGTTAGACTAAAGTTATGTAATATTGTTTTATTATGTTTTTTTTTTAATTTGTTAAATGTCTATTTTTTAAGCTTGTTATTGGTCTGGGAAACATGACGTTGGCTTAGATTTTTGTGCCCCAAGACCTGGCATAATATTCCTCGTAAACAATACCTATATTTCAGATTTCAAAATTCCTCCTTTAATAAAGGTTTGCATATTTATTGATGGTTTACAGGATCCTGCAAATAGATCCGATGCATCTTGCTCGACTGTTGCACACTGACCCTACAATGCTTATAGGTTGCCACGCCCAAAGCATTTTGCACATTAATCTAGTCTTGGACATTAATTAGAATTTGTATTTTTTGGTTTAAATTGACCTGCCCCTGTCTGCATTTACCTGTGAAGATATTAAACGGCACTCATGCATGAGACTTGCATTTCTTGGTATATTAAGTGCCGCCACAATATGCATTCTTGTTGTTGTTGCTTGTCACAGAAGCGTTGTTTCTGCTGCCACAATCTCATTCTAAATGAAAATATTTATTTATCCACGTGGAAGGGTTTAAGGACTGGTTCAGTTCAGTAAGCAAAAGTTTAACTCTTGAAATGTGGGTTTTGTGTTTTTTCAAGGTTTTTCATGATTCCTGTTTAAGGCCATTTTTAATGCATCCTTTTGGGCTTCGACTTAGGCTCCTTTTAAATGGGACAGGAAAATTTCAGTTAGTTGCTCATTGTGAATGCTCTGTTATTTTGAAATTTGCTGATTCCAAGCTGTTTTGTTGAGTGCCTTGTGAAAATGTAAGTGCCTAGACCTTTTCTTATTTCTGTTTCTCTTTTGGCCGATTGTTGCTTTAGGCTCTCTCATGTTGTTGGTTGTGGGTGGAGTGAAGGCGGAGGTTGTTTTTTTCGCTAGTTCGAGTGCAGTGACTGGCAGAGGCTGCTTTCTTCACGGGTTCTTGTGTATGGTACTTTGGTCTGCTTGCTGGCGGTTTCTCTTCTTTGTAGGTTTTGCAAATGAATAGTTTTAGTGTTGTGTTGATTTCTATTTCATGAAATTAGTATGCTGTATTGTATAGCGTAGAGGTGAGCAGAGTCTTTCTGAAATACCATAGTTCGATTATTTCTGAAATACCATGGTTTTAAAAGGATAATGAAAACTGCATTCTCCTCGGACCCGGACCCGATATCTAGTTCGCTTGGGAGGAACTAAAAAACTTGAAAAAAAACACATGATACAAGGATAAAAATTGAACTTAACTCTGGATACCGGAACCTCTGTTTTAATTTTCACTACAAATTAATATGGCAATGGCTGCAATCCCTTCAATCTGTGTTGAATATTATTCCTATCTTCGATATAGTTATTGCTCTTTCCTTCCATCCACTACTGATAAATATGAGAACGATTGTGCTAATTTTCACACTAAGAGCTCCAAACTACTTCGCTATGGTTTCACATTTTCCTATCTTCTTAGGTTTGTAAACACTGACAGGCAGAATCTTCTTTGAAACCCTTGACCCGGTTTTAACTATCTAACTTCTTTACATTCTTCTATTAATATTGTTGTAAATTCCTGTTGTTTCAGAAAGAGGACTTCAGTTTTTAAAACCTGAAACTCAAATTAGTTCATTTATTTCCATGTATTACATGTTTAGAGCACTATCCATCGATCTATCTTATTGCGTTGTATTGAGAAAGAAAATACAGGATACCATTTCATATTACTAAATTAGGGTAACACAGCTGCTTCTCTTCGACAATCGGTTTTAATAACAGATACAAATGAAAGTTTGCAATAGTATTAAGCTTCGTTGCTTTTTTTTTATCTACTGAAAATAAATTAATAGTTGACAGATCTGACTCTTCTCCATATTAAGTTGTTGCTGCTATCGTAAACCTAATTTTTTTAGGTTGTTAAATTTTCTATCTCCATGTCTATTTTTTTTAGTACTTTATATCATTTACAATGCACGATCCTATCAATATACACATAATTTACAAACTGTTTACAAACTGATTGAAAGTATCTGAGAATAAAACTTACATAAAGTGTGCCAGAAACTTAGGGATAGTAATTCACCTTGACAAGGAGAAGCAGTCATGTGCTGACTAGTAATATCCTCCACCGTGAAGGCGCAATGCGTTGCGATTTTAATCGTCTCATTTTCCCTTAATGATTGATCTGTCTTCATCTCCATGGCGTTGAGGAAACGTCCACCGCCTAGATAATCACCGACAGATCATTGTAATGAAAATCATATATTTATTAACAAAAGATAAAATTACAAGAGTGGGAACGATAATAACATGTGTGTTCTAATGATTAATAAAAAGAACAAAATTCATATTTTTATCATGTACTCTTAATTTATTTAATTCAGTAAGAATTGAGAGTTTTACTTCTGATTCAATAACAGTTGGGAGCAAAGACAATTCTTAAAAAAAAAAAAGTCTAATTGGCTTTTTCCAATAGAAACCAACTTCACATTAAAAAGCCAAATTCACAAATCTTTTTAGTTGACACCCAAATTTCCAAAAAGGTCTTGTACTCTTCAATTTGATTTAATTCAGTACGAGTTGACAGTTTCACTTCTGATTCAATAAGAGTTGGGAGTTTCACTTCCTTGAGGTGAAGAGGTATACTAAGCACCGACCCTTATTCAATAAGAGTTGGGAGTTGCACTTCTTTGAGTTGAAGAGCTATTTGGAGAAACGACCCCAGTAAAGCAAGTACCTTTGCAACATTCATTGAAACGTACATGACGCTTTCAATCCCTATGAGGACAGATCAAAGTGGGTGCAATTGGATCTCCCTCGAGCTATTGCATTACATAGAAGAAATGATATTAGATGGCATCTAAATAATAATGGTGAAGAAAGGAAGAATATCAAAGTCGCGTTACATAGAAGAAATGATATTAGATGATATCTAAACAATAATGATGAAGAAAGGAAGAATAGCAAAGTCGCCATAAGTGTTATCTCTTACCAAATGTAGCTTTTTGCGCAGTTGGAAATGCTCAAGGTTAGGCAGCCTCAAGAGCGGGCTGAGAAGAGGAATAACAACCCCTTTTCGGTTAAAATAAAGTGCATACCCAAAACATTCCATCGTAAGTACTTTCAATGATCTCAAGATTCCCAATGCCTCAAAAAATCTGTCCACCGAGAAATTGCGTCGCCATGAAAGGCCAGGTACAAAACAAAGACAACTCATTCAAATTACTTCCAAAGGGAAAGTCTAGTCCGCTAATCAATGAGGAAAACTCATAAAAAGCCGTTCCATTCACTCTGAGGTCCTGTGCGATTGTGTCCAGAGTTTTAATATTAATATTAGGGCAATTAACTGTGAAATATTCCGGTGTCGGTGTTTGAGCACGCAAAAATAAATCATTTGTCAATTCTGAAACAAAGCGGGCTAAAGAATCATCTGTCAATTCTGTGAAGATGAGCCTACAGTTAGTGAGATGCTTGAATCCATGGAAATTGGTTGGAAAAGTCGTGAGGATACAGCTGCATAGTGTGAGCTTATTAAGACGACTACAAGAGAAAAGAGCAGTGGGCGGGGTTTTCCATTAGTGTGAAAAATGGATAAAGCTGATAAATTCAACATTCTTCTGGGAAACACATAGCATGGATCTCAATAGATTGATTAATAATAGCATGCGTTCTAATGATTAATAAGACTTAAGAGAAAGATAGTTTTTGGAGAGAAACTTTAAAAGAATTAAGAGAATGATAGTTTTGAAGAGAAACCTTAAAATCTATATTAATATATGTTTTTAAATTTTGAACAACCCCAATAGTGTAAACCATCGGAATTCAAAGGAATTTTGATCATTGAAAATAATTTGAATCATCATATGCTACAACAAGAGAGGCTCAATGAAGCAACTCTCATCAATTGAACACAGTCCTGGTCTCCATGAACTGCTTTTAGATCGAAAATACTGCTTGTAAGCCATTTGCATCTCAGGAGTGTCACAAATCCCCATTACTTTGGGCTTCAGCTCACCACTATCCCCGGATTGCTGGGCTTCCGCCAGCAGTCTTTCAACACACTCCCCCGAATTCCCCATGTGATGTCATCGTTTTCAATTTCCAAAGGATATACCGACCCGCCATGTGCAACTTTCAATTTCTTTGAAATGGAGATCAGTTGCAAAGCCAGAGATAACCAATCTTGGGTTTGTAGTGCGGAGAAAGGCAGAAGAAAGTAAAGACCGCCCCTCCTAAGCTCCTCTTCTGGTGGAAGCGGGTGGGGGTCACAGACCTGGAGACCACGAGAGCTGCAAATAAAATGATTGGGATGGCAGAGCAGGAGGTCTTTTACTCTCATCGACACCACAAATTGATAGGCAAACCCGTTCAATTGCTGTACTCGGATGCAGTCTCTAGCAGTCTCGTAATTAGGTGCCCTCGCACAGGAAGCCAACAATCCCATCACTATAGAGCTTCTTTTTCAAGATGAAACCCTAAATCTGGAGTAATTTTTTTCCGATTTTTTGTATTTGCTGTCGGGGTTTCTTTGTATCTATCAAATCGAATTGGATCTGGGTTGCAAAAAGTTGAATGAGCCAAGCTTCTAACACATGTAGCTCCAAAGGTTTCTATAAAAGATGAAAGAGCACCATCAGCAAGAATCAGAAAACGATCACCTATTTATCCTGGACCGTATACTTATAGATCGAAAACACTACGCAAGATCGGTGATCGAAATGTATTAATGTAAGATCAAGTCGATAAATTGGAAGAAACGAAGGTTGAATGCAAATCGTACGTGCTTAAAAAATATTGGAGACAGCATTGAGATTTGAATCCATTGATCAGTTTGTTGTGGGTATGAGTTTTTATAGTTTGGCGTGCACGAAGCTGTAGCCAGTTTGGCGTGCCTATCATAAATTTCTTGTAATGAGAAAAGGCCATTGCCGCTGACAGTTTCAATACGATGATGTTTGGACGACTGAGTTTTGGAGTGGGACTGCTTGTAGAATTCAATGTAAACTATACACATGGATACAGTTTTGTGAATAATTATTGAATGGAATTAGTAGCATTTCCAACCGTTGATTGATAGATATGTTATTCAATGGACTTGTATGGCCTCTTCAATGGACTTGTATATTAAGTCCAAATAATGTGCCCTCCACACACATATATATATTTGTATATATGCGCTGTTCAATGGCCTTGTAGATTAAATCAAAATAATGTGCCCGACA